>JALJCO010004321.1:0-26768 GCA_023101725.1 Atherinomorus stipes
TATGTATTGACATTAAGATGGTGAATTGGCAGCCACTAGGTGGCGCACACTAGATTATTCACGGGTTGCACTGTTCTGTTGTAAGCATAGAAGAAGCGGAATAAAATGGTTGGCTGCTAATGGAGTAGCCTGTCAACGTGAGCACTGTGTCAGACTGATGTGTAAGAGTTACGTGCATGCAGATAGCACCCAGAAACATAACATAAACTGGCGACGAGGTGTGGCTCCAACGCTCTGTCCCGCGGCATATTGTGTGGGTTTGGCAAGTGTCGGTGACCGACGGACGTCCACGCAACGAGGGGGCTAGCTAATGAGCTAGCTGGCTAAAGGCTGCTGCACGTAGTTTTCAACGTTTTGAGATTGCTCGACTGATGCACCATGGCTGGTATGATAGGACGTATAGATCCTTTTGATGAGTCCACTGAGCACTGGCCCACGTATATTGAACGTTTTGAACATTATGTGCTCGCTAATGACATAAGGGACGCCAAGAAAGTCCCGGTGTTACTAAGTGTGTTGGGCCCGAAGACATACGGATTGCTGCGGAACTTGATCGCTCCTGCAAAGCCCGGAGATATGGATTATAAAGACATTGTGGATGTTTTGAGGAATCATTTCGCTCCGAAGCCGCTGGTGATCGCAGAGAGGTACCGCTTCCACAAAAGGAATCAGGAGGAAGGAGAATCTGTGGCGCAGTATGTGGCGGTGTTAAAAAGACTTTCCGAACATTGTGAGTTTGGTGCGTATCTGGAGGACGCACTACGGGACCGATTTGTGTGTGGACTCAAAAGTGAGACTGTGCAGAAGCGCTTGTTGACTGAGGAAAATCTAACATTTAAGAAAGCAGTCAACTTTGCGGTGTCAGCTGAGACGGTGGCGCGGGACGCGCAGCAGTTAAGCGGCTCGCTCAAAGTTAATGCTGTGCTTCCACAGGAACCTCAGGCCAGATGCAGAAGGTGCGGTAAGACAAACCATGCTGAGGAGGACTGCTGGTACAAAGACCGTGACTGTCACCAGTGTGGTAAAAAGGGCCATATTGGGCGGATGTGTAAGACTAAAAATAAACCGATTAAGAAACAAAGAGAGGGGAAGCTGGAGTTTAAAGGTAACTCAGCCAAACACAAATTCAGAGATAAAAAGAAGCGAGTGTATCACGTCGAAGCTAATGATAGTGAAAGTGAGGACACTGGTTCGAGTACGGATGATGATCTGGCACTGAACTCAGTTACCCATAACAGGAAGTACAACCGCATCACTGTGCTGCCTACAGTGAATGGAAAGAAAATGGAGATGGAGTTGGACACGGGGGCTGCTGTGTCACTGATCCCAGTGGGACTGTATGAAAGTAAGTTGAGGCAAGTGCCTCTGCAGCCTACAGATGTTGTTCTGAAAACATACACAGGAGAGCCTCTCGCACCTGAGGGAGTTATTAAAGTACAAGTAAGACTAAATAATCAGACTGCTGATTTACCTCTGTACGTCGTTAAAGTTGATGCTCCCCCACTGTTTGGCAGAGAGTGGCTCAGAGCCATCAAACTGAACTGGAAAGACTTGAAATCTGTGCTGGTGGCGGAAAAAGGCAACAAAGACAACTTAGAAAGTGTGTTAAAAAGACATTCTGCTGTTTTCTCCCCCAAATTGGGCAAGTTGCAAGGGATTAAAGCTAGAGTCACCCTTAAACCTGACTGTGTGCCCAAATTCTGTCCCCCACGTAATGTGCCTTATGCTCTTCGACCAAAGGTGGAGAATGAACTGGCACGTCTCACTGAACTTGGTGTCATCTCACCAGTGGACCACAGTGATTGGGCGACACCTGTGGTTCCGGTGAACAAAAAAGACGGCTCAATCAGACTTTGCGGAGATTTTAAAGTCACAGTCAACCCAGTTCTCTGTGTGGACAAATACCCCATTCCACGCATCGAGGATTTGTTTGCATCCCTGGCTGGGGGCCAACATTTTAGTAAACTGGATTTATCTAATGCTTACTTGCAGATGGAAGTGGAGGAGGAATCAAAGAAGTTGCTGACTATCTCAACACAAAAAGGTCTGTTCTGCTATAACCGTTTGCCGTTCGGTATAGCATCTGCACCAGCATTATTCCAGAAAGCTATGGATCAAGTGCTTGTTGGACTTCCTTTTACTCACTGTTACTTGGATGACATTCTGGTGAGTGGACCAGATGAAGAGACTCATCTGAAAGCTCTGGATGCAGTTTTAGGACGGCTAGAAGAGTACGGTTTGCACGTCAAACAGGAGAAGTGCTTGTTTTTCCAGGACTCAGTCGAGTATCTGGGTCACATTATCGATGCTGGTGGGCTCCACAAGTCTCCTAATAAGGTACGTGCTATTCTGGAGGCACCTGCACCCAGCAATGTCAGTCAACTGCGTTCTTTCCTTGGAATGATAAACTATTATGGACGCTTCATCCCGGATCTTGCCACGGTTCTGAACCCGCTTAATGCGCTGCTAAAAAAGGGACAAAAATGGACTTGGTCAAAAGCGTGTGAGGCAGCCTTTCAAAAGGCTAAAATGCATATGGTTTCTCAGGATGTGTTGACTCACTTCAATGCTGATCTGCCCCTCCGCCTAGCTTGTGATGCCTCACCCTATGGGGTAGGGGCTGTGCTCTCACATATCCTACCTGATGGCGAGGAAAAACCCATCGCCTATGCTTCCAGGACCCTAAGCAATGCAGAGAAAAATTATGCTCAAATTGAGCGGGAAGCCTTGGCAATAGTTTTTGGAATCCGCAAGTTTCATCAGTACCTTTATGGCAATAAATTCACTCTGCTTACCGACCATCGCCCCCTGACTTCCATCCTGAGCCCACTGAAAAGTATTCCATCTATGGCTGCCGCCAGGATACAGCGCTGGGCTTTGCTGCTGTCGGGCCATGATTACACCATTGAGTACCGCAAGGGTGAGTCACATGCTAATGCTGATGGACTTTCTCGTTTACCACTTCCACACACTCATGAAACGAAGACAGACACGGTGGATGTGTTTTACACATCCCAGCTGGAGACACTACCAATCAGCAGCACGGAGATCAGACATGAGACCATGTCTGACCCTGTCCTGTCACGCATGGTGGAAATGGTCGCAACTGGTCATTTCCCTTCCTCAAAAGATGCTGGGGAGCTGGCACCTTTTCTGCTGCGTCGGCATGAGCTCACAATACAACAAGGATGTCTGATGTGGGGTTCCCGAGTAATTGTGCCACCAAAATTCCGCTCATGTGTATTAAAGGAGCTCCACACTGCACACCCAGGTGTGGTAAGGATGAAAAGTTTGGCACGGAGTCATGTGTGGTGGCCCAACATTGATTCACAGATAGAGCTCCAAGCCAAATCCTGTCATTCTTGCCAGCGGGTGCAAAGAGAGCCAAGTCTGGCCCCTCTGCATCCATGGATGTGGCCATCCAGTCCCTGGGAAAGGATTCACGTGGACTTTGCTGGTCCGTTTGAAGGACACATGTACCTGGTCGTGGTCGATGCGCATTCCAAGTGGCCCGAGGTGCAGGTTATGGACGCTACGACTGCTAGTAAAACCATTCAAGTTTTGAGAACTCTTTTCAGTCGCCACGGCATTCCTCACGTTCTTGTAAGCGACAACGGACCGCAGTTCTGTTCAGAGGAGTTTACTGCATTCCTGAGATCTAATGGAGTTAAACATGTCCGCTCAGCACCTTACCACCCTGCCACGAACGGCTTGGCAGAGCGTTTTGTACAGACGTTCAAACATGCCTTGAAGTCTTCCAGGGGCGCTGCATCAGTTCAACAGAGGCCGGACACGTTCCTGTTAACTTATCGCAACACCCCCCATGCCACAACTAAGGAGGCTCCAGCGATGTTGTTTTTGAAGCGCCGGCTGCGTTCTCGGCTCGACTTTATTAAGCCCAGTGTGACTGGAGCGGTGCGCCAGTCACAGGAGTCTCAGCTGCTTCGTCGGCAGGGGCGTGCCAAAAACAGACAGTTCGAGGCGGGTGAGCCTGTCCTTGTTCGTGACTACAGGAGGGGAGAGGAAAAGTGGACAGAAGGTGTGATTAACGAACAAACAGGCCCCGTTTCATACAAGGTACGGGTTGGAGCACAAGGTGTATGGAAACGTCATGTGGATCAGATGTTGCCATGCACAGAGCAAACACACCAAGACAAGGCCAGCACTTCGATGAACTTTTCCTTCGGTTTACCGGAGCTAATCCCATGTAGTGCTGCTCAGAGTACACATGACCACGTTGCAACACCTGGCCGTGAAAAGACTGAAATGCAAGGGTCGACACCTACTGGACTGTCTAAGGGACATGAATTTACTGTAGTACCCCATGCTGGAGAGGCTCCAGGGTCTGAGTCTGTGAGGCGTTACCCTGTGAGGAAAACTAAACCTCCAGCACGATTCTGTAATGAATAATGCACTGTTTCGTTAAGAAAGCAAAAAAAAAGAGAAAGTGTTATGCATGTAGGCTGGTAGTCGTGACTTACACTTTGTTCTTGTGAGTTTAGAATATTACGTCTATGTTTGAGTCGTGAAGAATATCGTATAGAAATACCTGGGTTAAAAAAAAAAAATGGAATTCATATCGTAGTTGTTACCACATTCCCTTTAAGTGGGGAGGAGATGTTATGTATTGACATTAAGATGGTGAATTGGCAGCCACTAGGTGGCGCACACTAGATTATTCACGGGTTGCACTGTTCTGTTGTAAGCATAGAAGAAGCGGAATAAAATGGTTGGCTGCTAATGGAGTAGCCTGTCAACGTGAGCACTGTGTCAGACTGATGTGTAAGAGTTACGTGCATGCAGATAGCACCCAGAAACATAATAGAGGCATTGATGATATGGAGGTGTTGCTGCTGTTGTTGTTTTCTCTGTGGCTTGTAGTCACCGAAAACAGAGCCAGATATTTTTAGAAGAGGTGAAACACGTATGACGACACTTTCCTTTGACCAATCAGAGGAGAGTGTCAGGTACGTCACGAGCACGGTTAGAGCTAGCTCTGTAACGGGTGCGGAAAATCGTAACGGGTTTTAATAATAATAATAACAACAATGGATTAGATTTCTATAGCACTTTTCAAGGCACTCAGCGCTTTAAAGTAGGTCGATTATTCTTTCACTCCTCAGTCATACTTGGTGATGGTTAACTATGTATGTAGCCACAGCTGCCCTGGGGCAGACTGATGGAAGCGTGGCAGCCATTTCGCGCCTACGGCCTCTCCGACCACCACCAGAACCATTCACACACATTCATACACCAGCAGTGCCCCCACTGGAGGCAAGGGGGGTTAAGTGTCTTGCCCAAGGACACAACAACTCATGGCTGGGGGATCCGGATTCGAACCGCCGATCCTTCGATCATTGGCCGACCTGCTCCACCTGAGCCACAGCTTTTCCCAGAGGAAACACAAATAAGTGGAAAAGGCCCAAAAAGCGTCATATTTAAAAACGCGGTATCTGTCTATATTACAAACGAAATCTCGCAAGATTTCACCGTTCCCTTACAAAATCTCATGAGATTTCATGAAAACACGCGAGATTTTGCAACGGAACAACAAAATCTCACAAGAAAAATATAGATTCACTGAAATATTATGATATTTTCATCTGCTGATATCATATTGATATTTAAAAATGCGGTATCTATCTATTTTACAAACGAAATCTTGCAAGATTTCACCGTTCTCTTGCGAAATCTCGTGAGATTTCATGAAAACACGCAAGATTTCGCAACGGAAGAACAAAATCTCACGAGATTTTGTTGTTAGTAAAATAGATCTACACCACGTTTTTAAATATCGATATGATATCAGCAGATGAAAATATCGCTATATTTCAGTGTTTAGCCCAGCCCTACTTGCCACACATTACACTAGTAAACATGTTTTTTTCTGAATATAATGTTGAAATCTAATCTAAAATGACTTTTTTTTTAACAATGTCTGATTCCCGTTTTTTATATTTTCAGTCAGAAATAAGTAATATTTGCAGTTTGTTTTTACAAGATGTCCCAGCTTCATCAGAAGACGGATTGGGGGTTTTAAAGATCTGGGTATTTTCAGACAGTGCTACATTAATGCCTCTTTCATCTTTTTTTTCCCTCTCCTCCTTTTTCTGAGCCAAAACATCTTTTTGAACTTAATTGAAATAAAAGGCATGTCTTCAGTTATTAGATTAGTCAAAGCTGTTTTTTATGAGACAGCTTTTCTAACAATGCCCACAAGGTAAAATTAGAGGAATTGGATTTTAATTTCATGTTTGTTTGTTTGTTTTTTCACTTTTCTCCTGCAGGAACCTCTGGAGTTGCAGTAATTCCCCCCTCCTGCCAGATAAATACGTGTACATGTGAAGCATGTGAGAGCTGCACAGTCATATATCCTCTCTGAGTTGCAAGCAGGGTCACAAGGCATCCTGAAAAGAGAGTGATATACATGCAGCTGACAATGCCTTAATAGACACAGTGCATCGTTTTCTTTTTCATTCCTTTTTCCTTCCATCTCTCCTTTTTTCCTCCTTGCTGCCACACCCCAGTGAAGAAAGGGAGGTGGGCGACAGCTAAGACAGATGCCTAGCTCCCTCACAAAAGGGGTGCATCTGCCTCAGAGGGGTCAATAGGTGCCGTGCAGCTACTGCGAGAGTTGCGTCTTACGGCCCGATCCTCCTTCTTTGTGTCAGCTGCTATCTCTACAATGGAACGCTAATGGGAGGCTTGGTTTTCCTTAAGTGACACTGATTAATGGCTGAGAATGCAGACACTGATCCTTCTCCTCTTTATCAGTATGAGCCCGTACTTATCTAGCCTTGATGCTAGAGTGAAGCGTGCCTTAAAATGTTTGCACTTTTTGGAGACTGAATGAAAGTTCTCTAAAGGTTTTTGGCAAATTAAAGCTGCTCTAATAAATTTTCAGTGTTTCTGAACAGAGACACCAAAAGCTGCAACTTTATTTGGTATCTAAACAACTTGAACTTTAAAAATGTCATTGTCAATTTTTTCAACAAATGAAAGAGCAGCCACTCAATTTATCTTTCAGAGTTGTGTCTAACTTATGGGTTAAGATGGGAAATATTTGTGCTTCTCCCGGCTTTTCATTCAATTTCATCGTCTCGTAGTGAGTGTCATGGGTACATTAGGCAGCCACCATGAAAGGACTCTAAGAAATACGGATGCCCTTTACTCCAGAAAACAGTGGCAAACCCTGACGCAAAAGCAACATGGTATAAAATTCACCATACATAATGTTCACTCAGACCGCAGTGACATTTTTGTGGTTTGGGTTATACTTGATGGTGAAAATTCACTCATTTTGTAACTCCGTTTAGAGGAGCATTTCCTCAGCTCCCTGTTTGAAATCCTCTGATTAAGCAAACACTTTCACTGCTGTCTGCTGCATGCAAGACGGTGAAAACTCCTAAATATCCCCTGCAATGCTAATCAAAAGCTAGTTTTTAACAGGCTGTATAAAAGCTGTCAGGAAAAAAAAAAAACAGGCTGATTACTTTAAAGGAATAGTTCACCCACAGAATGATGTGACTTTATTTTCCACTTCCCCTCATGGTGAGAAAGACTCTGGAGCACTTTTTAATATCTCAAATGCAGCCGGAGATCAGGACGACTTCTCGTTTTCCTCCAACTTTCATATAATGGAGTTCGCCGGAGCCTGAGCCAAAAAGATCCATAAAAGTCCACAAAAACTTGTCAATATTCCTCCATACTGCTCATCCAATGTAATCCAAGTGTCCTGAGTGGGTAGCGTCCAGAATTTAATAAAAACAACATCATTTAGTATATTTTTATAGCCTAAACAGTAGTACATTTTACTTTCATGAAGCACGCATATGCACGTTCGCATATGCACGAAACTACGGAAGCCTCAGCGTTCAGAGCCTACTCTGCAGATAATACAAGCGTAGAAGAAGAAATTCACTGTATACATTGTGCTAAGAGTGACAGAGCTGCAGACAAACCGGGGTTGGATATTGATTTAAAACAAAGAAAGAAAGAAAAAGAGAACGTGCGATCTCGTCTGCCACAGCTTCCGTAGTTTTGTGAACGTGCATTGGCGTGCTTGCTAGAGATGCGATGTACTACTGTTTAGGCTCTAAAAATATACTAAATAAAGTCGTTTCGAGTAAATTCCGGACGCTACCCACTCAGGACACTTGGATTACATTGGACGAGCAGTATGGAGGAATATTGACAAGTTTTTGTGGACTTTTATGGATCTTTTTGGCTCAGACCCTGGTGAACTCCATCATAATAAAGTTGGGGGGAAACGAGAAGCCTTCCTGATCGCCGGCTGCATTTGAAATAATAAAAAAGTGCTCCAGAGTCTTGTTCACCATGAGGGAAAGTGGAAAATAAAGTTACATCATTCTGTGGGTGAACTATTCCTTTAAGCAGTGAAATAAAAGGTGATTGGATGCTCCAGTGAGTTCAGGGAAAGTCAGGTAATAATCAAACCATTGCACCAAGACATCATCCACTTCACAAAATTATCAGATCAGCTGGTAAAACAGCAGTTTATTTATTTATTTTTTCTTTCTTTTCTTTTCTTTTCTTTTCTTTCTTTTTTTCTACTTGTCCTGTCCAGCATCAGTATATATTATCGAAAATATGTTTGACATTGGCTTTTTTACCGATATCCAATACCGATATTGGCCGCGTTTCCCAGTTAAGATTCTTCTTTGGATTAAAGAAGGCCTCAAGGAAGCTCTTCCCAACAAAGGATCGCAAAGATACGCCCGTTTCCCAGATTGCTTCTTTCGCGTTCTTATTTCCTGAGAAACGTCTTTGCTACGCTACATCTTTAGAAGGTCCTAACAGAAGCTATCCACTTCCGGGGGTGCTGAAAAAAAAGCAATCGAGGTCAGGTATACCGATCGACACCATTCATTTAGTGTGGAGGTTATTTTCCGACGCTGATATTGAGCCCATTTATACGTTTATGTGTTTGTGCAAGAAGACAAACTGTTAAAAATATGCATGTGATTACCAGTGATTGCAAATATTCATTGAAAAGCTCATTGTATATTGTGTAATTGGCCAAATTGTGCTAAACAGGTGTAGGCGATTGGAAATTTACAGATGCCCTATAAATAATGGTCATTCTGGCGCTATTTGTTGACGTAATGGCTGAAGGGAACCCCGCCAAGAGGATGAAGCGCTCTCCGGCCTTTACGCCAGAGGAGATGGCGATTCTGATTGAAGAAGTGGCAGGTAAAAAAAGCATTCTCTTTGGAGGGACAAAGGGGAAAAGACATAGAAGCAAAGGCCAGGGCATGGCAATCAATAGCGCTGAAAATGTCCCCATCCAGCCCTTGCAGTGTGCGCGACTGACACCGACGCCTTGCTGAGTCCGGTTCCATCCCCCACTACCTCCAGAAAGCTCCCCACCGCGTAGAAACGCAACGCAGCCAGGCACTGCACCTCTGGGCTCAGAGCAAAGTTGCACCTTGTGGGCCTCCTGATGTGTGGAGCAACTATTTGAATGATCCGCTCGATTTCGTCGCGCGGTAGCCTGTAACGCATCTGAATAGCGCGATGACAGCACATCTAGAGGACTGAAATGCTGGCGCATGAAAGCATGTACATACACAGTGTCACTCCGTCTACGGCGACGCTGTTGGTTTGCTACCAAAATTTGCTGTAAAGCAGCCATGATGTCTGATACGGGTATGCGTAAATGGCCATGCTTTTATTGAGCGAAGCAGGTGCATCTCATCATGAACAGCTGACAAATGCGTAAATATGACGTGAGTCCTCATAGATTGCGTATAATTTGCGTACAATTCCTACCGCAATGTTTTTGTTTCTGTGGTTGATACCCACAGCTTTATCTAACGTAAGCTATAGGGAGGCCTATCTTGCCATAATGATTAAACTTAACCACAATATTTTCTGTCATTCACCCGGTAACTAGTTTTCTTCCATCATAGATGATTGACATTATGACATGAGTGAGAAAACATGACTCAAAATACAACAACTGATCCGTGAATAGGTCCATTTTTAATAATTTCCATTTTCTACTTTTTTTTCACGGGAAATAGTGTCGTTTCCAAAAGTGACCAGTAGATGGGCCTGTTGTTCCCTTAGCAGGGGGGAACGTTAAAGAAGGGTCGAAAGAGTGGGTCTGGCCGCTCCTGAAAATAAAGAAGCTCCTGAGTTAAGAGCGCATCTGGGAAACGCAACGTCCAAACAAGGCACCTTTAAGAAGTGACTTAAGGAGGACCTCAGCGTTAAGAGTGTCTTAACTAATCTGGGAAACGCGGCCATTGTCCGTCCGTCCGTCTTCTTCCGCTTATCCGAGGTTGGGTCTCGGGGGCAGCTGCCTAAGCAGGGAAGCCTAGACTTCCCTCTCCCCGGCCACAGCTGCCAACTCATCCAGGGGGGGGGAGTCCCGTAATTGTCCAACTCTTAATTTTTTATATAACTTGGTAACTTAACCAACAACTTAAAACCAGACATATTATCAGCAGCTTCAAAGCAAGTCAGTCTGTAGCAGCAGCAGCTGCACAGTAGTCACATGACTCTGAAAGGAATGCTGGGAAATGAAGTTCTTCCAGGATAACAGGGACTTTTATATATGCTGGACTGGTGATTATGGAGTAAAAGCTTGGAAGATTTCATAATAGAAGAAGATGTCATGAAATTTTGTAAGTAAAAATATCAGTACAAAACCAAAACCATATATCGATACATTCTGATATCAAATTTTAATGCGGATATCGGCCGATGATATTGGTTGGTTAATGATATCAGACGTCTCTCATTGCAAATTGAAGTTACTTTATTTAACAAACCAAGTTGTTTTTAAAGTGACATTTATTTTAGAGGAACAATTTCTCATTAAATACTTTATTTGTCTCAACTAATCAACAAAAGACACATTAGTGTTCACTGAGTCATGTTTACTTGCAATCAAAGAAAATTTGTTTTCAGCTTTCTTTCATTTTTTAATCCTTAGTTTGACCAGCTCTTCAGAGAGAATGCCTGTCTAAAAATAAAATAAAAAGAGATTTAATGACAGCAATTTGTGTTCAAAAAAATAACAACACCAAAGATGAAAAAGCACATGAGAGCAGCAGGATGCCGTTGAGGTCGTGCTTGATTTGCCTTTTTAGAGCTAAATATTTTTTCTTTTGTAACCTTCCCGTAAAGAAGAACTTAAAAGCGCATTCATGTTGTTCATTTCAGTGAATCCCAGCAGCATTACACACCTGCAAACGCACACCATGTTAGCCTCATAATGCTAGTCACTTCCAGCACTTGAGCTGTGTGTTATGAACACAGACAGCATACCGTCCCCCCTGAGAGCCGCCACTCGTTTTGTCTGGCCTGTACACCTCTTTTGTCTCTCCATTTCTCTCTCTCTCTGCGCTCCTACATTCTTATCCTCTCCCACCCTCTTGTCCCAAAACCTGATATTAAAAAAGGATTACCGAAAAACAACATGGGTAATTTCCTGCCGTCCTGAGAGCTTTCCCCCTGTCGAGAAGACTCTCTCTTCCTCCACCTTCCGTCTCTATCTCTGTCTGTACCCTGCCAGGAGAGATTTGGAGGGGTGACAAAAACAACTAGAACTGCAAGCAGTTATCACGGGGTCCAAGCCCGACCGTGCACCGCCTCCCCTGGCGCGCCGCCCTCCCTGGCCCCGCCTCCCATTGTTCAACACTTAGATTTGTAGCCCTCCGGAAAAAAAGGATGATTTCTGATTATTTTGCAAAGAAGGTTTGCTCAGCATGAAAACCTGTTGTCTTTAATTACGGTGCAGCATGAAGTTTGTGTGTATGGGTAATGTTGTCTGAGTTTTCAGGAAGATGTGTAACACCTTCAGGATTGTGGATCTAAAGGACCAGTACTGGACACCCCTGTTGTAGACCAATATGAAAAAAAACTAACATCCACCAACTACTGCAGATCCTCTCTGTCCTCAAACTTCACCACAAGCAGTACAGTACCTTAGGATTTGCATTTGCATTTTGGTAAACAAAGCTGTTGCTTCACATGGGAGGCACCAAACTGCTTCCAAACCTCTTACCCTACTTTATTTTAGTTTATTTGGTATAGTTAGGTATGTATGTGTGTTATCAGTATCAGTTATGAGGATCGGCCTTTAGGTGTTGAAATTCATCTTTTATTGTTATTGGTTTTGAAAACTAGTTTTTGTACATCCCTAGTTTTAATAGATGTATCTGTTATGGAAATCTTTGTTATGAGCAAATTTGCATATTTCAGCAAAAACTTAGCATGTAAAACCAATTTATAGGGAAGGTGGGCTGGATTCAAATGTTCAGCATCATATTTAGGCTGTCTAGGACAAACAATAGATTTTAATGATGTAATAATGAAAATTGGAGTTTGGCTCGGTCACAAACCATTCCTACTTTGTCCAATAATAGTCATTTTCAAGGAATCAGCATAGATTACTGATGTGAATATACACAGCGAGTTTCATAGATATCTGATTAATTGTTTGTGAAATATAATGAGTGTTATAGCCCCCCCTAGTTTATAAAAATTTTCCATTTTGCAACATGAGTAGATAGTTAAGCTCCCCTGTAGGTTTAGGAGTTTCATGGAATTATCTGATGTAAAATGGAGGATGTGTCATTACTTTGCAAAGATTTGCTCTGCGTAAAAATTTGTTGTCTTCAATTATGGTACAGCAGGAAGTTTGTGTGTATGGGTAATGTTGACTGAGTTTTTAGGAAAATGTGTAACACTTGATGAGACAAAAGCGATCTTTTTGGAAGGTGTAGGTGCCATTACATTTGGTGTAAAAGTAACACGGCATTTCAGAAAAGGAACATCATAGCAACAGTGAAATATGGTGGTGGTAGTGTGATGGTCTGGGGCTGTTTTACTGCTTCTGGACCTGGAAGACTTGCTGTGGTAAATGGAACCATGAATTCTGTTTCTACCAAAAAATCTTGAAGGAGAACGTCTGGCCATCTGTTGTTGACCTCAAGCTGAAGCACACTTGGGTTCTGCAGCAGAAGAATTATCCAGAACACACCAGCAAGTCCACCTCTGAATGGCTTAAGAACAACAAAATGAAGACTTTGGAGTGGCCTAGTCAAAGTTTTGACCTGAATCCAATAGAGATGCTGTGGCATGACCTTAAAGGGGACTTAGCTTTTTTTCAATGTGGACTTATTTTCAAACATTAAATATGTTCATTTCCTCCCCAGATAGTTTTGGTGCAACTTGTATTCCTTGGGAAGATATTTAGATCCACTGCGGAGCAGCGTATGGGCAATATAATGTGAGAGATTGGGCAACTGCGTTCAGACTCTTAAAAAGACATTATTTGCAACAAACTCCGTCATTTCACCAATGTTTAGGTACCAAACATCAGTCGGAACCCCCTGTGAGCTCCAGGCGGCTTTTTCATGGTGGTTTGTTCTTATTTAAAGACGTTTACTTGTTATGGTGTCGCATAATGATGACATCATGAAAGCCAGTGCTGTCAAAAGCTTGAAAATTAAGGATGAATAGCCACGAAAAAGTTGCTTTGAGCTCACAGGCGGAGTTCGACTACAGTTTTGTAGTAACCAGCAATCTTGTATAACAAAATTGCTTATATAAATTACTTTTCTATATTATGTACAGTATGTAATGATTTAGCTTGGGTATCACCACATGTAGCGTCACTATGTATGATATTAATATCAATATCAATATTTCTATTAATATCAATACTAATACAGCCTCGGAGCACCATCTTACTTATTTGATATGTAATGGAAGCAAGGAAAACCATTAAAGTCTAAAATCAATGCTTAGATTGATTTAATTAAGTGATCAGTCTCAGGACGCTTTCATGAGTTCTCGCTTGAAGTGACCTTTCATGATACATCAGGAAAACCACAAACAATGGCTAGTGAATATAATACGGAGTATTTATTAACTAGTCTACAAACTACATGAGATAATGTATGTACAAAATATATACAAGAAATATGTGAGCATGTTGATCAACCAAAGGTTATCTTGTGAAAGAAATGTGAGATGGTATGAAAATGAAACAAAAATTATTTAAACCTCAGTTAATTCATAAACGTTCAAAGAAAAAGGAAGGAAGGATTTCTGAATCCACTTAAACAAAGTTAAATTGGGTCTGGTAAACTGTAGGTCTGGATTAATTCACTATCACCAACTTCTTTTGACATCAGATCATATGTCATAGCAAATGAGAGGGATTCTCCTTAGAGGTTCCATCTGACTCAGGTGCTTCACTCACGTCCTGGTTCTGCTGGACTGAGATGATTGACATGTGCTGGTTCAGCTGAACTGTGCCTCGAATCCTTTGGAAGACTGTCGAGTGGATGGACCCCAAAAATCTTCCTGATCTCCTGGAAGTTCGTCTGGCTCTCTACGGGCTGCAGCTCAGTGGTGGTTCTGGTTTGTCCTCTCTCATCCGTCTCCCCAGGGACGTGCAGCTTCAGGAGTGATGTCACGGGATGGTTGATAGTTAAAATACTGGCAGATAATCACGGGAGTGATTCAAAAATCAAAAATTGCTTTCGCTGAGAAAGGTATAAAGATATGTAACTGGGTTACATAATCTGTTTCTTTCCATCACTTCTCCCTGAGTGATCCATGGTCCTGAACTCTGCTGAGTTCAGAACAGGTTAGGTCTTATTCTTTCCCCATTGTTCTTGTTTCCCCACGTTTCTCCTTTGGTTCTGCCTTGTTGGTTCTTCTTATTTTTATCTGTTGTCCTGCTGTTCTGATTCTGTCCGTTCAGAGTTTTGCGCTCTGCCTGGCAGTGGAATGTGGCTGCAGCTTGTCAGCCAATGGGAAGTTGACAGAGTCAAGTTTCATCAAATAGTCAGACTCATCTCGAATGATATATATATCTATATATCTATATATATACATAGATATATATATATATATATATATATATACATATATATATATATTGTATTACATAGGCTAGAGGAAGATGGTAAATAGGCTGTATTTGTACAGTGCTTTAATGTACCTGAAGCTATGAAGGAAGTACTTTACATATCACATTCACCCAGTTACACACTGATGGCAGAAGAGCTGCCATGCACAATGTTAACCACAACCCATCAGGAGTGGTTAGGGGTTGTGTGTATTGCTATGAACGAACCAGCAACGGTTATAGGACAGAACAATACTGAGCTATGCCTATATCACCTTGTCCAAGACATACATGTCTAAGAATAATTTATAAGAGCATATATTTATGTGAAATTTGAAGTTATGTGTTGGTGTCAATGAATACTTATGCATACCCTTGTCAATGGAAGTGTTATTTAAATATTTTTTGTTGGTGTGTTGTTGTTTTTGGGGGAGTTTATTTGTTTATTATTTATGCTTATTGGGGGGGGGGGGGGGGGGGGGGGGGTATTGGTAATATAGCGGGCTTTGGTGGGTCCCTGACATGGCACTCATACTGTAAACCCAAACAAGTTCAAAATACTCAAAATATTTGTTGTAACCGATTATGTGAAGGTTTTGAAGTAGTGGAAATAAATTAGATGAGTTTCACTGAACTTAAAAATATAACTTCAGTTAATCAATTGCTTTCTTTTTGTCATCTTAAATTTTTTAAGTTGAACCAACTCAAATTTTTAAATGATGGTAAATGAACTGTTCTTATTTAGCACCTTTCCAGTCAAACTAACCACTCAAAGTGCTTTACTTGACATCACATTCACCCAATCACACAGTCATATTACAATAGGCAGCTTGGGGTTCAGTGTCTTGACCAAGGACAAGGATGAAGTCTGGGGAAGCCTGGAATTGATGTCATGATCATCTGGTTGAATGACAACTTCTCTTCCACCTGAGCTAAAGCTACAGTTACACATGCATATAATTATACACGTGGTTTTTTCTTTTTGGCTCACAATGTACTATTCCTTTTTTTTTTTTTAGATAAATAGAAACACACTTCACATCTCTTTTTCAGTTCAGGTTGTTCATTTAAAGTTTAAAACAACCTTTGATTAAACATTGGGAAGAGTTAAGTTTAGGCAGAACATTTTATTGTCAAACTATAAGTCAAATACTTAAAGGCACGGATTATCCACATAGTATTTGTTGGATGCTGCTAATTTATTTGATAAGTCCTTTATTTTCTGGTCATGGGCACTACTGAGAAGGTTTAAGTGCATTTTTGTTGTGGCTGATGTGGACCCATTTGGACACTAGGTGTCACTAATCAGGAATATGAGTGAGGGACGCAATGATGGCCATGATATAAGGACGCAGCGTTCTGCATTTACTTAACAGATTTAATTGAATGACAGCCATCAACTCAATAGTATTAATCTTCTTCAAATTAAAAGAGCATTACTCAATCAGAAAATGTATTAATTTTTAGTTTTTTTTACCTGAAAGGAATACCTGACTTTGATTTAGTTATTGTTTGGGTTTACAGTGCAGGTAAACCATTGTGGACCTTTAAGTAAGGTCCTTAATTCACCAACTGCTCCCTGGGGGCTTTAGATAACAGTTCACTGTTCCCAGGTTCAACTTGAGTTTATTGAAGCGCAGAAATCAATTTTCCTAAATGGCACACTAATTGGGATTAATAAAGTATATCTTTTCACAAAGTACTGATTCGCTGGAAAACTGCAGAGAGTGAAGTATGTTGATAGAAGCAATGGTTATTGTCTTGTTTCAAAGTCAGTGTATGCAACAATTTTAGATTCTGAAAACACAAAAGATAGACTTCTATATTACATTGTCTTTGAAGTATTACATTAGTTGTTTTTGTTTCAAATGGACTCACCGGTAAATGTAATACATCTCTAATAATGGCATTGGATATAGCATTATTGGGGAAAAATGTCATAACTACATCAGTCATAATATGAGATAACATCATTGGTGAAGTTATGACACTTTTGGGTTTAATTAACTTTTAGATTGAGTTCATTGCAAATGTTATTACATTTTCATTAAACTATAACATTATTGGGTGCTACAAGACTGACTGTATAGCAAGAAGTAATAGATGATTAGATTTATAGGCTGTATGTTGATGGCAGCTAAAGGAAGTTCCATTGATATCTGTGGGTGGCAAGGTGTATAATTGCAAGTGTTGTCCTGTGGGATATTACACTTGAAATTATTGTTAATATGGGGGAACACTTGTCTGACTATTTTTTAACATGCCAATTTTAAGCAAGCAATGAAATTTTTTGTTTCTTTTCCTTGTTAAAGGAATAGTTCACCCACAGAATGATTGAACTTTATTTTCCAATCACCTTCATGGTGAGCAAGACTCTGGAGCACTTTTTTAATATCTGAAATGCATCCGGAGATCAAGAAGGCTTCTTGTTCCCCCCAATGTCATATAATGGAGTTAGCCAGAGTCCGAGCCAAGAAGGTCCATAAAAGTCCACAAAAAATTGTCCATATTCCTCCATACTGCTCGTCCAATGTAATCCAAGTGTCCTGAGTGGGTAGCGTCCAGAATTTACTCAAACCAACGTAATTTACTATATTTTTGGAGCCTAAAAAGTATTGTTTACTTCTGTGAAGCGCGCACATGCGCGGTCACAACACTACGGAAGCCTCGGTGTTCAGATCCTACTCTGTTGATAATGCAAGCGCAGAAGAAGAAATTCACTGTTTACATTGTGTTAAGAGCGACAGAGCTCTAGACAAACAGGGACAAACACAGGAGGGTTTGGATATGGATTAAAAAGAAAGAAAGAAAGAAAAAGAGAACGCGCGATCTTGTCTGTCGTGGCTTCCATAGTATTGTGAACGTGTATTGGCGTGCTTGCTAGAGATGCCATATAGTATTGTTTAGGCTCTAAAAATCTACTAAATGATGTCGTTTTGAGTAAATTATGGCTGTTACCCACTCAGGTCAATTGGATTACATTGGACGAGCAATATGGAGGAATATGGACAATGTTTAGAGGACTTATATGGATCTTTTTGGCTCGGACCCTGGTGAACTCCATTATGTGAATGTTGGGGGAAATGAGAAGTCGTCCTGATCTGTGGCTGCATTTGACATATTAAAAAAGTGCTCCAGAGTCTTGGTCACCATGAAGGTAAGTGGAAAATAAAGTTAAATCATTCTGAGGGTGAACTATTCCTTTAATGTACACATAAAATGGATATAGTAGGAAGAAGATATGAATAGTCAGTCTGTGGTTATGAGTAAGTGAGAGTTATTCTAATATTGTGGTCCCTTGAGAGGCAGATGATATGATCTTAATTCTTCTCTGACATTGATGTGTATTGTTTAGTGACTGCATACATTTTAATGTTATACAGTTAGCCAGAGTATTTGATAGGATCGTTGCTGAAAGAGAAATATAATATAACAAAATATTAATATTCTTCTTCAACAGCTTAATATATGGTGCACATAGAAAGGTACACCACAAAGAGCCTGGGTGGGAATTGAACCTGTGCCATTTGGGTGGGAGGCATGTACACTAACCATTCAGCCAAGGGGACATCTCTATAGCTAACTAGCCAGGATGGTTGATTTTTGGAGGTAGTGACAGGACAGGATTTTCAACTGCCAAACTTCTCTTCATCTTTCTACAGGCATGTCCTCATGCTTTTTTAATAAACTATGTAAAATACCTGTCCATCTGTTGTCCTGTTGCAATTACAGACTTGTGTTTTTACTTATTGGGATGAAACCCCCCAATTGGCTTTGTCTGGTTTTTAGTAAAACCCTAATTTTTTTCCCTGTCCTGCCACATGTATAAGTGTTTTGTGTTTAAGAAATCCAAAATGTTAAAACACCGTTAGGTTATACAAGGTTGTAAAAGGATATTCTGATATATTTTACTAGATGCAGTGTTTGGTCAGTTAAGTTTGTCCAAATTATGTTATAATAGTTAGATATAATCAGTAGTTTATTGCAAGTTTTTTTCATGAATATTTTAGTTCTGTTCAGTTTTTTCTTTAGAGTGTTTTGATTTCTGTTGAAAATGTGAAAAGTTGGAGTGAATGAAATGTAGAAACACTGTTGGAATGTGAGAAATGTGAGCTGGGGGAGAGTCGTTCCTGTTTATTAGCATGTGTTTAGGCTGCAGCAATGTTGGTGGATTGCTGGTTACAGTGTCATGCAAAGTAGTATTTTTCAGGACAGGATTTTCAACTGCCAAACTTCTCCTTTTTGGGATTGATGCAGTTAGTGACTGATTGAGTTTAAATGTGGAAATGTAGAGTTCAGTTTGTGCTGTGAAATATCTGTATTTTTACAAAGAATATTGAAGAAGCTATATTTTGTATTTGTGTAAGAGGAGCTTTCTGGGTGTATTCGTGTAGTCACTGGGGCAGATGGGGGTGGGACGTCACTTTGCCTATTGTTTTAAGTGACGACTCTGGGCCAATGGGATGGATGATCCATACTGAAGAAATGTACTGAGTACCTGCAACTGGCCATTTCGTCTCACTCTGTTCCTGAGAGAAGAGCTGGTCTTCTTTGCAGTTTGCCCAGTCTTTGTTCACTTTCTGCAGTTGCATAGAAGTTGTAGTGCAGCTGTAATTAGTGTATTGGTATAAAGCGTTTATTGAAGTCTACATTAACTGTTGCTGTAGCGTTTTTTTTGTCATTTGAAACCTTGCAGTTTGGATTGATATTTGGATTTTGACCAAGGAAAGCTTCAAGTGATCAAATTAATCAAGGTAAGTTCTTCTTTTTTTACTGGAAAAAATGCTAATTTTTTTTTTTTATTTAAAGTTGTGCCTGTCTATTTATAGTAGAGTGACAAAGTTGGAGACTTTCAGGGAAAGTATTGTTTTTTTTTCAACTGCAATTACTAATCTGGAGAAGAATTTACTTTTGGTTTGGAGTTTTCATAATGTTTATAGATTGCAGAATAGATACGTCAGTAAGAGATGAGTTCTTTGAAGCTTTAAGTATTACTATTTTGTTTAACATAATTTAGACTGTAATGTGATATAAGGATGTTTTGAAGAACAGTAGAAGAAAGTTTGTTTAGGCATTAAGTGAAGGCCTTAAGGTGGGGGATGGTATTGACCTGATATTGGTATGCAAGGAGGTTGTAGTCTAACAAGTTGAACAGGATTGTTCAGTCTGAAAAAGGGAAAGACAGTAGAAATGGCATCTTAAATTAACATTTGGTAGCAGTAAAACTCATCCTGTGAGACAGGATATAACCAATGTTGTTGTTAAAGGAGATACAAGTTACAAATAATGTTTTTTCTTTAAAGGGAAAACTAAATTGTTAGGTTTCCACAATATTTAAATGATTCTTGCATTTAATTTCAGAATAAATATAACCCAATTGTAAATACTGTGTTTTTTGTTTTCAGATGCCACGTGGGAAGGCTTCACGGTTGCAGCGTGCCGCTGTCCTGAAGGAGTGGAAACGCAATTCCAAACCTCTGGAATTTGAAGCTCGATCCGCTAATTCAAGTTTTGTTCCTCGTAAGTGGTTAATTTTACTTGTTTGGATGAAAAATGTTTAGATATAAAGCAGTGAACCTGAAATCTATGCTGTTGTACAACTTACACATCTATTTGTAGTAGTGAAATTATTTGTAGCTCTGATTGTATGCATGGTGTTTTTTTAAGGTTGTGGCACTGGGTGGCGCCATCGGGTCCAAAACTGGTCACCTTCACTCTACACTAACCGAAGCTGCAGGATTCGCATTCCAGCTGAGTCTCCAGACAAAGAAGTATGTAATCATGATGTGATTTGATTCAAGAGCAAATATTAGGTAATAGTAGCACATATATGTTGAGCAAAGTCTTATAAAAATTGTGTTTCTTTGTGGCAGTTTGTGCTGGTCGTCGGAGACTCCCATCTACGTGCATTGGTTGACTCTTACGTGAAGATGCCAGGAACTGACAAAGTGGCATTTGGTTTTGTCAGTGTTCCTGGTGGGAAAGCAAAGGAGATCGAAACTGAATTCTTGAACGCACCCATGTCTTGGACACCATCTGTAATATGTTTACTTGCGACTTCCAATGAACTCCAATCCAGTGTTTCTCAAGCCGGACAAGACTTTGATCAGCTCCTTACTTCAGTGTGCAGCGTTTGTCCAAACGTAAGTCAGTTAGGATTATATGAAATTAATTACTTAGAGTATAATCTGTTATTCTATTTAGTTTTCAATTGTATTTATGAAAACATGATTACACTAGAATAATTATAACAATGTATCTTAATCTGTGTGGTGTCTACAGGTTTTCGTGCTAGACTTTCCTCCACGGCTGAATGTTAAACCTGAACTTCAAGAAAGTCTTCGTCAAGAATTTCAGCGCATGGCAGAAAAAAACGGTACAGTTGAAGTTGATATAACAGTGACGATACATTGAAAGTTGATATAACCATAGAAATGATGCAGAATTAAGTAAGGTTCATCAATGCCATATTTTTAGGATATTAATTGTTTCTCTATTTTTGACAAGCACAAGTTGGATGTTTTTAAACTAATGGTGACAATGTTTTCTTATTGTAGATGTGAAATATGTGACTACAACACAGAAATACCCCCTGGATGATCTGAAGCTTTGGAGCAGAGATGGAGTAAGCATATTGTTATTTACAACATTTGATCGTAGTTACTGTATTTTCTTAAGTAATTTACATTAGTCTCACGCAAATCCCAGAATAAATAAAGACTGGGTGCTGGATTCAAGTAATGTAAAAACTAGGAGAACATGGATCTTCTTACTAGGGACTGCTCCTTAAGAAGATAAAATGCGTGATGTTTTGAGCTTTTGTCCCTCTTCAGACCAAGAAGGACAGAAGCACCTCATTGGTGCTGTTGAATTAAATTCACATTGAATTCTTACATGGTTGTAATAATTTTAGGTTCATCTGAGTGACAGTCACGGCATGCTGATTTTTGCGGAGACGCTGTGGGAGTCTGCATTGCAACAACTCCAGATTGCCATTCCTGAGCTTCCAGTTCCTCCCAAGAAGGTTGCCCGTTTGGCTTTGACTGAAGATGCGGTACGACGCTCCTCACGAACACCAGCAATACAACGCAGAGCTGTTGCTTGTGTGAAAAAGTTTCCTATGGCAAAGGTTTGTAATTATTTAAATTTTTCAGGATTCTATTTTCTTTTTTATGAAATCTGAGGAGATGCAGGTAATCACTGATGAATAAGTAGTAATCTAAATCTTAATTCTTAACAGGGAGAAGTTACACCTGAGGCTTCGATTCCTTGTCTTGCCTCTGCTGTTCCTGTGGACGTGCCAGTCAGAGAAAGAACCTCTAAACAGTCTTCTCATCAAGCACTGGATGATACAGAGATGGTAAGATCATTATGCACACAAGAAATATTTTAACAACCTCTGTTTAAATAAGCTATTCAATAACTTTGGCATGATGTCAATAATAGTTAACATGTTCATTTGTTATGTTCTATTTAGTGTGCCATGGATGAACAGCAGCAGGTGTTGGAGGCACAGAACATTGATGCTGTAAAAGAGGTATTTATTTCAATCATTAATTTCATCACATTTATGTCAAGTTATCATTTTGTGATATTTGTCCATTAGCGTTCTCTTGTCTATCATTTAAGAATAATGTAGTGATAGCAAGGTAACTTCACTACAAATTGGTATTAAATGTTTAACAGTTTCATAATGAGCCTATCTGTGCATTAGTGTAAATAAAGAAGGACAATAATATAGTATAGGGGTTTCATTTTCATCACAAGAAAGTTATAATAATGAGATTATAAGAACCCTTCACAAACATGGTTTTTGTCTTTTCAGAGCCCTGCTGTTCACACATATGACGATGAGCATCCTCCTTTGACATGTGGAGCTGTACTGAAGGCATGTTGTTTTGACTGATCTTGAACAGATTAATGCTTGTATATGTATGTTGACTGTAAAAGCATTTTAAAGGAATGATGGGTAGCAACATATTTGTTATTATTAATCTGTTTTGTCCAACATGATTGGATGTGTTACATTTTGTATGTTCTTTTTTATGAAATTTGAGGAGATGCAGGTGATCACTGATGAATAATTTGGAATATAAATCTTAATTCTTAACAGGGAGAAGTTACACCTGAGGCTTCGATTCCTTGTCTTGCCTTTGCTGTTCCTGTGGATGTGCCAGTCAGAGAAAGAACCTCTAAACAGTCTTCTCAACAAGTACTGGATGATACAGAGATGGTAAGATCATTATGCACACAAGAAATATTTTAACAACCTCTGTTTAAATTAGCTATTCTATAACTTGGGCATGATGTCAATAATAGTTAACATGTTCATTTGTTATGTTCTATTTAGTGTGCCATGGATGAACAGCAGCAGGTGTTGGAGGCACAGAACATTGATGCTGTCAAAGAGGTATTTATTTCATTTATTGATTTCATTTAATTTATGTTAACTCATCCATTTTGTGATATTTTAACATTAGCATTCTCTTGTCTATCATTTAAGAATAATGTAGTGATAGCAAGGTAACTTCACTACAAATTGGTATTAAATGTTTAACAGTTTCATAATGAGCCTATCTGTGCATTAGTGTAAATAAAGAAGGACAATAATATAGTATAGGGGTTTTATTTTCATCACAGAAAGTTATAATAATGAGATTATAAGAACCCTTCACAAAAATGGTTTTTGTCTTTTCAGAGCCCTGCTGTTCACACATATGACGATGAGCATCCTTCTTTGACATGTGGAGCTGTACTGAAGGTATGTTGTTTTGACTAATCTTGAACAGATTAATGCTTGTATATGTATGTTGACTGTAAAAGCATTTTAAAAGAATGATGAGTAGCAACATATTTGTTATTATTAATCAGTTTTGTCCAACATGATTGGATGTGTTACATTGTGTATTTTTTTTTTTTTTAAAGAAATCTGAGGAGATGCAGGTGATCACTGATGAATAAGTTGTCATTTTAATCTTAATTGTTTACAGGGAAAAGTTACACCTGAGGCTTCAATTCCTTGCCCCCCTCTGCTGCTCCTGTTAAAGTGCAACCGAAAATCTGCACATCTTTTGATGAGGACAGCAAACCGGTAAGAATATGTTCACACTCAAAGTTTTAGAACAATGTGTTGGTATATTTCTATACAGATTAATATGAATTTATATATGTAGTTTTGTACTGATAATCAACATATTCTTTTGTTGTATCCTCTTTAGTGTGTCATGGACGAGAAACATGTGGTTTTAGAGCCCGTGCAAGAAGCAGATGACCAAAAGGTGAGTTCATTGTTTTTTACTTTCATGGAATAATTATTTGTTAACTAGTCAAGGTTCAAAATAAACTAATAGAATATTTTCTTGCCATATCATAAAATTATGGTTCCATTCTGATTTTCTAGAACCAGGTGGTGTTGAAGAAGTCTTCTGTTTTACTACATTGCTTGAAGTTGAGCAAGAACCAGCAGGATGTGTTGGAAGCTACGACTCCTTGTTGTTCTAGTGTAAGTTCACTTTTTCTTTGAAATAAAAAGTTGGACGAATTAAGGCGTAAATGTTTGTCTTTATATTAACTGTCTTTAGATAATATATTGTGGGCAAAATGTCCTAGATGAAACAGTATCTAACCTAAAATTTGTGTTGGTTCAGTGAACTGTAAAATCAAACATAGTTCCAGAGCTAAAGATTAGTCATCTGTTATATCTTCATATTCTTAGTTTCTCATCTTAGAGGAGAAGAATTGAAAGCTTTAAAGTTTATTACAATTATTTTTTAAATGTATTGTTTTTACAGGAAGAGACATCATCAGGGATTTCAAAATCATCATGTTTCCGTATTGATGACGTGCCAGTCAGAGAAAGAACCTCTAAACAGTCTTCTCAACAAGCACTGGATGATACAGAGATGGTAAGATCATTATGCACACAAGAAATATTTTAACAACCTCTGTTTAAATTAGCTATTCAATAACTTTGGCATGATGTCAATAATAGTTAACATGTTCATTTGTTATGTTCTATTTAGTGTGCCATGGATGAACAGCAGCAGGTGTTGGAGGCACAGAACATTGATGCTGTCAAAGAGGTATTTATTTCATTCATTAATTTAATTTAATTTATGTCAATTCATCCATTTAGTGATATTTTTACATTAACATTCTCTTGTCTATCATTTAAAAATAAATAAGTGATAGCAAGGTAACTTCACTACAAATTGGTATTAAATGTTTAACAGTTTCATAATGAGCCTATCTGTGCATTAGTGTAAATAAAGAAGGACAATAATATAGTATAGGGGTTTTATTTTCATCACAAGAAAGTTATAATAATGAGATTATAAGAACCCTTCACAAAAATGTTTTTTGTCTTTTCAGAGCCCTGCTGTTCACACATATGACGATGAGCATCCTCCTTTGACATGTGGAGCTGTACTGAAGGTATGTTGTTTTGACTGATCTTGAACAGATTAATGCTTGTATATGTATGTTGACTGTAAAAGCATTTTAAAAGAATGATGAATAGCAACATATTTGTTATTATTAATCAGTTTTATCAAACATAATTGGATGTGTTACATTTTGTACACAGTGTATGTTTGAATATTGTACAAACAGAACTTATTGTTTTATGTTTGCTGTTTCAGTTGCATAAGACAAAGAAGTCAACTGGGCAACATCAAATCAACAACCATGCTTCTGTTTCATCTGGGACTGCTGACCAGGCCTCTAGCAGAAACACAGACAGACCAGAACGGAGTCTGCAGGATATTATCGCTGGCTCATCGCTATCTACAACTGCTGAGCAGAGTCAGATAAGTGGTGATCATGTCATGTCTGTTGTTAGAGGTTCATTCCATCAAGCTAGTCCATGCTTTGATAAGAATGGGGGTAAACAATGTACGACTAACAGCATCATGGCGATTTTGACACATGCAACCAAAAGTGCTTGGACCTGGGATACCCGTGATGTCGATGACATTTTGATTCAGGGTGATCATTTATATTCATCCATGATTGATCAGAATTTGATCAGTGAGGGAAATACCACAGGTTATGTTCTTGTAGATGAGTTACCTAGACAACATGTACTGGGTGACCACAGATTCAGATTGCAATATTCACCCACTTTGACTGGTGATCTGAATATTGAGCAGTACGATTCAGAGGTACAGGACCTGATCATGCCTCTGGATGTGGCCTTACAAAGATCCTTGTTTGAGCATGATGCCTGTTTGTTGACCATCAGGAGAAACACGTGTGCTATTATAAGGAAAGATAAAGAGTTTGTCATCTTTGACCCTCATACACGTGACGATCAAGGTGGTTTAGACATTTATGGCACAAGCGGAATGCTTTTCTATTCCAGCATGGAACTAGTGCAAACACATGTGGACAACTTGATAATATCTTTATATGAGGATGTAAATGAACCAGATGCTCTGTATGAAGTAACTGGTCTCCAAGTGTTTGTTGATCACACTTATCATCAACAATCTGTATCATTTCCAGTGCAAACTTTTACAACAGATGTAGAAGTTTGTAGTGATAATGACCCAGATTTGGTTTTTGTTGACAAATCACACGGCTCATGTGTCTCTGCTTTTGATGTACCTGCAACAGCAGACACAGATGATCCAAATGATCCATCAATCAGCATAGTTTCAGAAACAATGCCCAGCAGTGTAACATTTTACCCATTTCCAATTAGCAAAAAAGGGGCAGGTCTGTGCGAAACTTGGAATTGTTCCAAGTTTGGATGAGGGAAGTTCTTGTAGAAAGTGTTACTGTAGATCAACCTATCCCTTGTTTGAATATTGGAATCAAATCAGATGGCAACTGCTTGTTCAGCTCTTTGGCCGATGTTTTCACGGGCAGC
>JALJCO010004323.1:0-118399 GCA_023101725.1 Atherinomorus stipes
GGGTTTTGGATTTCCAATTTTGCAGAATTAGTTTCTTGGCGATAGTTAAAGAGATCAGTAGACTGACTTTATGTTTGTCTTGTATATTTATTGTTTGGATGTTTGGAGGTTACTTAAGAGACAGAGAGATGGTGAGAGTAGGATTCTGTAGCTCAGAATATTGGATAGTTTTTGTGTTATTGTTGGACTAAAATTTATAATTAGGTTTGTAAACCCAAAGTGCATGTAAATAATCAACAGTTACACCATAGTGCATTATGTACAGATGTCAATGTCAGCTAATCCCTTTTTCAAAATCATCCATCCATCCATCCATCCATCCATCTGTGACAGGTGTGGGGTCCTGTCACTATTCCTCTGATAGATCATGCTCCCTGGCTACTTGGTCACAAGGATATCCCTTTGGCTGACTGGTGAGCACATGTGACTCTTACCCAGGAGTCTGTGGGACTGAATCCCGCCCAGGCCCTCATAGCATACCTTGCCACACATCCATCCATCTTCTATCCCTCCTACTCCAATTTGAGGAGTCTATTCCAGCAGTTACAGGGGAACTGGATTCTGGAGGGGATAAAAAAAGGAGAAAAAAAAATTATAAAACTTATCGGAAAAAAAAAAAGGGGGATCTTTTGGGGAGGGTAAGGAAAAAAGAGATAATTCTCCTAAGAAGGGTAAGTGGGGGAAGAAATCAAAATCCCCCAAACAATGGTCGAAGAGGAGGGAAATTTAGGTGAGAGGCAGGTATCATCCTGGACAAGTCACCAGTATTATGTTTGCTCAAATACAACTAAACAAAATTAAATACAGGCAGGGGTAATTTATCAGTTTTATATTACCATCACCTGAAATACAGTCAGACCAAGACAGCAAACTTAAATGTGTTGACAGGTCATGACAATTATTATGATATACCCTTATATTTGCAAATTTCATCCATTTTTGTCTCCCCCTTCCAGAGATGTTTGTTTTGCTGTTTCCTTTCCCTCTTCAGTCAGTCAATGGGTGTGTTGTTGTGTTAGCACAACCAGAGATGTGTATCCCTGCAATGTTTCATACCACAGAGGTGAGCTGACCTTCTGCAAGCTAATTAGGGTTTGCAAGTGTAGAGCTAATGAGAGAGAGGCGTCATGTGTGAAAAATACATCACCATTCCATTTACAAACAAATGAGATGTCTAGATGTGTGTGAAACTCCAAACAACTAGTAAAGGTCAATAAGTGTCCACAGTGAGATTGATCTCCACTGCAACCTGCTTTCTCCTCAGATACCAGGTAATTCCATTACCTGTGGGGCCTAATTAATCATCAGTTTGGAAGAAAAAGGGCAAAGAGGCCACAACGCTCAATGTTCTCCACTCCAGCTCTGCCTGGAGCTAGATGGTAACCCCACCACCAGTGGCTCACAGTCATTATAGCCAGAGATCCACTTCAGGACAAGGTCTGTGACAGGAATCATACCAGAGGTGAGTGGAGTCCTTAGACTGTCTATATTTCCTCAAATCCAGTCTGAAGTCAGACAGACCCCAGAAGGCATTTTCTCAATGTGGTAGAGCTGAAATAAAACGATGATAAAAGTCAACATTCTGTGAAACTTTCCCATATAAGGAGTGTTTACTCATTTTAGTTGACAATTTGTGGTGATAATTTATGGACATCCAGAAGACCAGAGTTTATCTTCCATCTAACCTTATTTAAATATCACTGCTGCCACTCACTGTTTGATTAGCTTTTAAGCTTTGAAAACATTTTTCCAGACAGATGGCGACCCTAACTGTCTTCTGTGTCTCTGAGGTCGCTCAGAGAAGTAAACAAAGTATTCAAATTATGTACACAATCTTAGTCTTGATTTCCTCTAAAAATCTCCCCACTAATGAATCATTTCTATGCAGGAATCACAGCGGCAGGTCAGAGCAGGTTGAGGAGGAAACAGGTGCTTTGAGCTTTACGGTGCGCTCCAATGAATTTTAATTTACATAAGAGATGGAACTTTTTTGTTATATCTTTGCATAGGTCTAAAAAGAAAAACACACAAACAAAGAGCTAATGGCAAGAAAACACAAACCTTAGCCATTTTGCATAAAAGATAAAACTAAATGAGGTTATTGGACAATACAAGGAAACTGTCAGTTCACAGTCTGATTAAGATCAGACTGATGCTAAATACAGTAAACTGCTCGTAAAGCTGTTGTAAGCAGCAGCTTGTCTGACGTTTACAACACACTTCAGGGCTTTGTGTATAGACAGTGTATGGACAAAAAAAGAAAGAAAGAAGTCTTCTCAGTGGAGGAGCAGCATGGTTTTTGTCCCAGTCATAAGGGACAAAATCAAACCCTCTTCATGGTCTTAGACAGGGGCATGAGAGTTTATCCAAATAGCATACATGTGCTTTGACCATGCACCCCAGGACTCGTGTGGCTGCTGTAGAATCTCAGTTAGAGAACAGCCAGAGCTATTAGTTAAAGTACTAAAAATGGCATTTTAAAGGCATATGCCACCTCTGGGTGAAACTGGGCCTCCCCCCGCAGTCCCCTAAGTTGGACGAGTGGGCAGAAGCGATTTCTAACTGACCCAGTCATTCTCTGAATCTGGCAGCACTGACTGGCTTAGCATTGTTGTTGTAATCGGGTGTTTCCAACAGCATCACTTGGCAAAAGTGAACTAATAAACTAAATTTTTTTTCCAATTATGTTTCGTGACCAGCACATTCTGATCGAGTACAAACAAGAAGCCGATTTCACATCAAAGGACTGACTAGGTGGCATTCAATAGGGAACTATATGCCACAGGAGTACAGAGGCGAAGCACCGTGGATTGTAGCAAAGGCAGCACGCATGCGCAGCATCCGGTGGCAACGCTGTTTACGGAAGTTGGGGATGCTGCGCATGCGTGCTGCCTTTGTTACTATCCATGGTGCTTCGCCTATGATTCACCTGTACTTCCGTGGCATATAGTTCCCTATTGAATGCTGCCTAGTCAGTCTTTTCGATGTTAAATCTGCTTCACGGTTGTACTCGATCAGAATGTGCTGGTCACGAAACATAATTGGAAAAAAATTTGAGTTTATTAGTTCACTTTTGCCAAGTGATGCTATTGGAAACACCCAATTACAACAACTACGCTAAGCTAAGCTAAAGTCAGTGCTGCCAGATTCAGAGAATGACTAGGTCGGCTTGCCCACTTGTCCAACTCAGGGGACTGCGGGGGAAGGCTCAGTTTCACCCAGAGGTGGCACATGCTTTTAAACCCCAGTGTGTGAGAATTACTCCCAAGTTGTGCTCTCTGGCGCCTCGAGGTTTAAGCATGTTATTACAACTACTGAAGTTGTGGAGATCACAAATGTCAAAATGTCAACATCTTGCAAAATTTCGAGCGAGTTCAAGTTTTGTTTTGTTCTGTAAGTTTGATGGAGTTTGTGGAGCCTTGGTTTACAGTCCCATCCAGGATTAAGAAACAGTATTATTGAGGCCGGGTAAAAGAGCACACAGGACTCAAAAACAGTCTTTTCTTAGCAGGGCCTTAGTTTCCCTTCTTTGGTTTATTCTTTCTCAGGCAAGGGCAATCTTTGGCAACACAGAATAAAAAACAGCATGGTCCGATAAATAGATAAAATTGGGCATTAAAATACGGTAGTGGAACCTAAATGGTAAGACAAAAATGATAATTACCACACCACCACATGTTAAATAAAACATAATTGCAAAGCAGTGTATCTGGTGAAAGTTTCATGTCAAAAGCTCTACTAGAAATATATTTTCTGAGAAAAATGTTGACGTGTTCAGTACTTTTTTCCCTGCTGTAACTACTAGTAAATCTGTATGCTACATTTATTATTATCTTTAGCATCTTCATTTCTTAGTTTCTTCTTTCATTACATTTAATGTGATTAATGTACAATCTACAATAATGCAATTATTTAATTATACAGTAAGTAAATCAAAAGCAACGTTATGTGGGAGAATGCTGGAACAATCAGTGATTGCAACTCTGAGAAGTAGTTGCACAAGAAGTTGCAGTCCTATTTAAACACTGAGAAATTGAGTATGACCAACCTGAGAAAAGCTACTGGGACGTATGTACAATATATCATGAAATGTCACTAAATAGCTGACAAGCAAATTGGTAAAGCAAGAGGGCTTTGTGATAACCTCACTGCTGTCAATTCTCACCAGGGACCTTGATGTAAAGACAAGATTTACAAGCTGCTGCTTTGCGATGTTGCAGCAAAGTAAGAAATAATGGCAAAAAACAAGGTGCCATTTAATCTTCCTCCAATCTGGACATTAACTGAGCACTCCAAGGTCAGCCTGCACTTCTTGTGTTTGTTAAAGCAAAAAGTGCAAAAGATAGAAAAAAAAAATCGACCAAATTCTTCTCAAAGCTTGGCTGACACAGGAAAGGCTTCTGAATATTCCCTTTGATCTGGCCAGCTTGGCACAGGTTGACTAAGATCCAAGCAGGCATTAAGTGACAAAGGAATCTGAGTGGGGACAAGCCATATTCATGCTGAGCTTGAGGAGGCCAGCTGATCGCACCATCTGGCCTTCCTCAACAGGCCATGCTTCTTGAAAAGACACTCGACTGATCTGCAGGGGGAGAAGTGATACTTAACTGCAGATCAGTAGCCGCTGCTCAGATGTAAACACATGATGGAGACCTGCACTCTGTATGTGGTGCAGATGGTTAGGTTGAATTTTGCTTTTTAGGTGAAGACAAGGATGGCATTCTATAGGTGCAGATAGGTTTGGAACAGAGGGTTAGTCTGCTGTAACTAGTTGCAGCATGTAACAAGAAATCAGTTCCTGATTCTTTTTATCTTTTTTGAAATCCTGCTCCCACTGGATTTCACAACGGATGTCCCGTTGACCTGATTTCAATTCAGTGAAGCCTTCTTTGACTTCTTCTGCTTCCTGTTTGACTTTAAACACACTATTTATTTATTTTTTTTTATTTCTTTAAGGCAGCAGTGGGTTTCTTTCCTCAAAAAGCACAGACCCTTTAAATGTTTACATAGTGACATCTGTAGCACAGTACTAGCATAAAGCTAAGATTTAGTTAGCTTTCTAAATCACATGCAAGCAAAATAGCTATGAATGATTGTAAATACAAGGGACTGCCACATAAACATCCAAAGTTTTCCTCACTTCCATTCATGAAGACACACCAACATGTAAAAATAATAATGTTTTAAAGTCTCAGGTAATGGTTGCCATACATCTACCCTCTAGATTTGAGTGTGTTACATGCCCTTTTTGCTAGTCACCAATAAAATAGCCTACAAATAAAACAAAAATATGGAAGACACGCTTAAAGGCGTTATAGAAGATGTTTCTTTCAACAATTTTTATAATATTCAATAAAATTGGGTTCACTAACCCATACGCTATGATTAGGCCGAATTAAAGCTTTAAATATATAAATATTATTATACATTAGCTGTGAAAGTATTGGGCTGTAAATCGTCAATCATCTCGACATTCCTTACATTTTTCATTTGTCTATTGGACCATCAATCCCTTTTACTACCACAGTAACAGTGATTGACTATCAATTCAACAAGTAATAGGCGAGACTGATCAATGAGAGTGAATGATTGGTGAGAGTAAAAAAAAATTGTTTAAAAAATGTATTGGGGGAAAAATTATTTTTTTTTTTTTCTTCAGTTTTTGGTTGGGGGGATGAATAATAAAAGGGGGAAAAAAGAAAAGAAAAGAGAAGGAAAGATTTGATTAAATAAATAAAAAATAAAAAAAAAAAGGAGGGGAAAAAGAGGGGGGCGACAAACAGAAGAATAATACTGCGTGCCAGAAGTGGTGCGATCGTCATGTTTCCAAAAGGTAGCTAACAGTCTTTCTGCTAGCAGTTAGCAACGTTCAGACGACATCTGTTTTACTTGCGTTTGTGACATGGTAGAATCTGTACCTGCTGTCTGCTAAACACCAGAGTGATGCGTGCATGTTTTGCTGTGGCCGGGGGAGGGAGCTGTGAATCAACAGGTTGGTCTTGTGCGTGTGCATTATTCAAAAACTCGCTAACAGTCTCTGCTTTCTGAAATGCCGAAAACATCTTCTATAACACCTTTAACTTCAGTTCCACCTTTAATCTTTATGGCTTTTTGCTTGTCCGGTAAATCTTCTTTCAAGCATTCTTTTTTAATTTCAGCACTGTGGTTATAGCTAGCTAAGTAGCAAGCTGTTTTCACCATTTACTCAAACCCACAACTCAGGTCCAGCAGGACCAGAAGGCTCCTGACTTTACTGTAGCGCTTCAAAAATTTCAACTTTGAACCTGATGATATCTTACACAATAAATGCAGAATTAGGACATGAGGCCTCCAACGATTATTCCATGCTGATAAATAGTTCCAGCCATGGTAACACCACAGCCCTAAAAGCAATGTGCAAAAGATTTGGACATTTTTATCGAAGAACAACACTGGGTTAAAAATCACTGATGTCATGAAACATGTCTCCAGAGACATTGGAATAAGAGTAATACATTTCAAGATTTTCAATCGATGCTACTGGTATAGCAGGTTATTAGATAAGGGCTTAAAGACACCCCAGAATGCTGGAGCTGTAATGGGGTGACAGCGAATCTAGTACATGCACTGTGGTAATGCCCAAAAGTCCAGGCTTTTTGGACAAGGATTCATAATTATGTCTCAGAGATAGCAGGGATAGACTACAAACTCTGTCCCAAACTATACATACTAGGGAACCCTGACACCACCAGCCACATAGAGAAGCATCATGATTGATAAACAGATAATCATGAGGAAGTGGAAAGATGCTATGGGGCCATTATTCTAGGAATGGGTCTTGGAACTCGGTAAGGTGGCGGCATTTGAGAAAATTTCATATAGTGTGATGAATGAGGAAGAGACGTAAAATGATAAATGGGGAAAGTTTCTGCAATTTCACTCATTACACGGGACCTGACAGGCTCATTTCCATTTTTTTCTTTTCCTGTTTATATCTGTGATTATTACATCCCCACTCTTCCATTGTCAACCTGTATTTTATTCCTGTAACCTGTATTTTATAAATATAAATTTGTTATGTATATGTGTACTGTATGTGCATGCACCGTATGTGTGTGTGTATGTATACATTCTTTTCCCTTTTGGAGGACCTGCAACATGTATAATTTCTCGACAGAGGTAGGGTAATGTGGTGATGACTAGGGATGTATATCGTTATGATTTTATCGATACCGATACCAATATCGATACTCCTTATCGATACCGGTATTTATCGATTCTCTTATTGATACTATAACACAATTTAGAGTAAATAATAAAGACATTACAAGATGTTAAAAGATCCAGTGGTGGAGAACATTTGTTCAGAAGGTGTTGGAAGAAGCCTGGACATAAAGGTAGGTGAAGGACAGCTGGGAGAATAAGGGAATTGTGTCTGTCTTATTCCATCTCTGTGATTATTTGACTGTGTAATGATAACTCGAAGGTTAGGTAGATGAACAAAAAGTATCAATAAGAGTATCGTTTGTCCAGAATCTTAACGGTACCCTGGTATCGTTAAGATTAGGAACCTGTACCAAACGATACCGGTACTCGGTATACATCCCTAGTGATGACGCCTCAAAAGTGGGCATATAGACATAATATGGTCATGATTTCAACATTTAAGGATTATTGTCTTTTGTGTGACAGTGGTACAGTGGAAATTGGACAATCCTTTATGCTAAAGTCTAAACTTCAGTTAGACCAACATTGCCTTGGGCTTCTTGTTTTGTTCTGCTGTTTTGTTCTGTTTCTGATGGTTCATTGTGCCCACTTTTTTTCAGATGGAGTTTTTTTTTGTTGTTTTTGTTTGTTTGTTTGTTTTGTTTGTTTGTTTGTTGTTTTTTGTTTTGTTTTTCTTTTCTTTTTTTTGGGGGGGGGGGGTTGTATTGTATTGTTTGTTTTTTTTTTTTTAATTAAGTCATAAAAAAAGTTTGAGCCTGATGTAGCCCAATCTCAGCTTCTCTTGCTGAAGTAATGCCAAATTCAGATTTTTAAAGTGGCACAAGTAATTTCTTTGTAGTTATGCATGTTAGGTTTAAAGCAGTAATTTACTTTCTCAAGGGAGTTCAATATTCTGGGGGACCTGGAAGATGAGGCAAAATGCTCCAAAATGCTGGCAGTATGGGGCTCTCTGCTAAAACTGTGACTGGCAGCCAACGAGTTAGTTATACCCCTTTCAGTTTCTGGCCAAACAAACAATAGTAGTCATGGGAACAGGGGAAAAAAACTTTACCCAGATGATGTACACTGAACAAGCTGTGAGACCTCCTAAACCAGGGCTGAACAAAATGAGATCATGATCTTGCCACCAATAACAACAAATTACTCTGTTCTCACTGTCTAATGGCCTTAACTGGTGACGTTTCAGTGTTGGCCGTAAACCTCATCTATTGTTGTAATCTTCATCAAACCAGGTAAGTCAAATGAGAACAGATTCTTATTTACTGTACAATGAATTTACTGAATTTCCCTTCTGGGATGAATAAAGTTTTTTTTTTTTTTTCATGACGACCTGGGCCAGAGGCAACAATAAAACACACATTGGTTCCCACAAAAACACAATGAATTAAATTACAAAATATCAAAATGCAATGCACAGTTTCATATACGATTAAAAAAAGGTACAAATAAAATGACAGTTCCAAACAATAAGGATCAGTTAATGACAAAAGCAATGATCAGAGACAGTTTATTTTTTTCTTTTTTTTTCTTTTTTTCTTTTCTTAAGGTTGTAAAAGTGGAAAATGGAATAAATGAGCCAAGTTTTTTGTTTTTTTGTAAATGATTACCGTCATTAGGAGCCGCAAACTGGAATGCAAAACGGCCAAAGGCTGTGCAGGTTTTCAGGAATTGGTATTTAATTCAATTCCATTCAGCTTTATTTTTATTATGTCAATTCATGACAAAGTCATCTAAAATCACTTTTAAAGATACAGTACTATTTGATTCAGTCCATTTCATTGCAATCCCATTATAACCCAATTAAAAATAATTCCATTATATAATCCACATTCTCATATACCTCCCAGAACCAGACTGAGGAGGGTTGGCCATCTGCCTTGACCAGTTAGTGGTGGATAGAACAGGAAATAGGGGTCAACAAGGATAATAGCTCTAAGCCAGGGATACCTGCTGAGAAAGAAAGAGAGAGTCAAAAGTTAATAAAAAAAAAAGCCATATCTACAAATAAATATCAAATAGAGTCGTACAGGGAGGTGCATTGTTGGATGTCCCCAAGCAGCATCAGTCTATGACATCGTAATGAGGGTTGGCTGAAGGTCATCTAAGCCAGTTCTAACTAGGTTTCATCAAAAAAGAAAGTTTTAAGCCTAATCTTCAATCTGTTATCGGATAGTAGTTTGGATAAGCTCCAAGACCCCCCTCCTCCCTTTTACAGAATGTTCCTTGGTACCAGCAGTATAAGACTGTTGTGGTAAGTGGCAAGTCTGGAGAGCTCAGCAGATCACCCACGCTCTCCTGAAAATCTCCAGTGGCCTTTAGTTAAAACAGTTTTCAGAATAATTTGCAGTTTGCAAAACTGGAATGTGTACCTGTGACTTGGGTTATTCAGGCTGAGTAACAGCTTTATACTGTGGACAATACTGAACATCTTTAGTAAGCACAGTGAAGTTCTTCAAAGATGTAGAAACTATTTTGCTCAGTATTTCAATTTCAGGATCAGCTGCATGGAAAATTACAGATATAGAGACAGAGTAAGAAGCTCTGATCTGAAAGGGTCCCAGAGTAGAACGACTGCTCCTCCACACTGGGAAGAGCCAAATAAGGTGGTTTGGATATCCAACTAGCTAGCCTTCCTCAGGAGGCATTCCAGGACCAAGAGGAGGTGCCTTGGAAGGCATGCTGGAAGGACTAGGGGCGCATTCACAAAGCATAGACAACTAGACTTGGTCCGATTGGGGACTCGGCTCGGCTGGGGGTGGGGGTGGTCTTCCGGACCAGTATCGCATTCATGTTGCACCATAGCCAAATGAGCCAAACCTTTTGAATAATGTTCCCAATCTCTCTAGAGGTGGCGCTGGATTCAGATTCACCGTAAGCGAGGACATGACGTGCGACAAACAAGAAGGTCCTCCCAACTTCCGTTTCCTCCACATGCATGCACACATGTAGCATAAAACCGTCATGATTTTGTGTTTTTTATTCCCCACTATATCTTATGCAAGCATGCTGCATTTGCAACAATGGGCCCAGTATGACAACAGACAAGGCAGCAGACCATCGAAAGTATTGCTCTGTATTTAAGGCCACACGTGTGTGTGTTGTAGAGGTTTTGATCCACAATGTCCAATGTTTTACCCACAATGCCATGCTAAACCAAATGCAGGAAGCAGCAGTTTGTAGTCCACTTCCTGTATTTGGTCCACTTGAAGCGGCCTGCGTTTGTAGGTAGACCGAGTCCGCTTGTTTGTTTTGGATCGGAGTCCGTTTGCGCATTCACAACTTCCCCAAATGAAGCAGACTTTCCGAGCAAACAAACTCTGATTCCAATCAAAAAAGCTTTGTGAATGTGCCCAGATCTGGGAATACCTTGGAATTCCCCATAGGGACACCTGAAGAGGTGGCTGGGAGAGGAAGTCTAGGCCTCTGCTTAGGCTACTGTCCCCATGAACTAACCCCAGATAAACAGTAAAGCATGGATGGATGGATGGAGTTGCAGACTCTCCACAGGTCAAACTCATTTTGAGAGGAACATGTTTTATTGTGCAGTTGTTGAAGCTTTTACAGTTTCCTTTGGATTGATTTATTTACTGAAGCCAAAGTATGACTGTCATTGTTCCACCCTTCTAGAGAGTTTCGATAAGGTTATTTTGTTTCACTTAATTGTAGATCTATAGCTGTTTGAAGCTAAAAAACAAATTGCCCTCTGCACCGTGTTTTACTACAAAGTGTGAAACAAAATGCACGATATACAGCATAATAATGTATGTAATATATGCATGGTATATGGTAAGGATGCATGTAACAAACTGGTTACACCTTTCAGTTCTTTCCTCACTGCAGAACCAACATGAAGCATATATAAAAGTGACCTAAAGTCAAAATGCAACAGAATCTTTTTGTGTCATAAACCATGTATGGAAAGGGCTGTGTTCACAAGCACATTCATGGCAGAATTATGAATTTACTTTGGTGTGATAAAACAATATTGTAATTGATATGAGGTGGTGTAGTTGTGCAAAACAGGAGGATCTAAAAGCAGGTTTACAAGCTGAACACTGGATGAAATCCAAATCCATAAATCCAGAGTAAAGGAAAAAAAAGTTTGGCAAAACTAAACAAAATCTGACCCAAGGGAATAGTCACACAATAATGGTTAGATTTTATCATGGAAACAAAGAAAGCCTTGTGCAAGGTCGGGTGGGAGCCCAGTCCTCAAGCCTCTATCTTTCAACTTTCAGATGCATCCCTTCTCCACTTCATCTGAATTACAGCCGCCTGGTTTTTCCCTCTGTTCCCATTGGCCTGGCTCCCCACCACCATCATCTCCTCCCTCCTTACCTGCTGATTGCTGATCGGTCTCACCTGGAGCAACTAGCATACAGCTACAAAAGAACCCAGCAGACATTGGCCGTTTCTCAATTCCTAGTGTGCGTACTACATACTCGTGTACTTGTGAGTACAGACTTGTGGGTACATTCTAGAAGTCTGCACTTGTGGAGGTCACAAGCACGGACTCCGCCTACTTGACGGATTGAGACAACGCAAACTTGTGACATCACCACCAACTGTGAGCAGGGCTGCCTGTCAACATGAAAATATTATTATTCTACAGCTGTTTGTTATTTATCGTTGTGGAGATGTAGAGATGGTACTGAAACAAATAAAAACAATTAAAATAACTGCTCCAAAACAATTACAGCCTACTAAGTGGATGTTTTGTTTTTTTCCCCAACGTGTAAATTATATTTATTCCATACATAAGCACATTAATGCAAACGGACAATCAGGACATAAATATATGATCAAAAACAGCTGTGAGAGGAAAGTGGGAGAAAGAGCTGCAGATAAATTACCAAGAACAGTAAAGAATAGAAATGATCGCTCAGGTTTGGCTGTTGGGGGCGGAGGAGGGAGGAGGAGGCTGTCAAACGCTGTGCGTGTGCAGGTGCATGCTGGGATTTATATCTGGCCAAGTACGCACGAGCCTCCTCTGATGCATGCTCGGTAAAATGGGCGGAGAAAGTTTTCATCCGGGGATTTCCAGTGAACTTGCTGAGAAGCGAACTTTTTAATGGAACATGACTTGGACCGCGGATGATGACGTTTCACGAGTCCACGAGCCCGCAAGTACGCACAAGTACACAGATTGAGAAACAGCCATTCTGTCATTGGCAACTGTTTGGCCTGGAAACAGTTTGTCCTTTTGTTTTTGGTGACTTTAGTTTGTCTTGGTTTAGTGTTTAGTTTTGATTTCCAGGGCCGTTTCTCAATTCCTAGTTTGCGTACTACATACTCATGGACTTGTGAATACAGACTTGTGGGCACATACTGGAAGTCTGCACTTGTGGAGTTTACAAGCACGGACTCCGCCTCCTTGACGGATTGGAACAACACAAACTTGTGACATCACCACCAAAGGTGTGCAGCAGTGAGCAGGGCTGCCTGTCAACATTTAAACAATATTGTTTTATTCTACAGTTTATTTATTGTTGTGAAGATGTACTGAAACAAATAAAAACAATTAAAATAGCTGCTCCAAAACATTTATACTACAATTAAAACAATTATAGTGGATGCCCCCCCCCCCCCAACATGGAAATTATATTTATTTCCATACATAAGCACATTAATGCAAACGGGTCATAATTATATAATCAAAAACAGCTGTGAGAGGAAAGCGGGAGGAAGGGCTGCAGATGAAAAGCCAAGAACAGTAAGAATAGAAATGATTGCTCAGGTTTGGCTGTTGGAGGCGGAAGAGGGAGGAGGGAGGCTTTCAAACGCTGCGTGTGTGCAGGTGCATGCGGGGATTTATATCTGGCCAAGTACACACAAGCCTCCTCTGATGCATGCTCGGTAAAATGGGTGGAGAAAGTTTTCATCCGGGGATTTCCAGTGAACTTGACAAGAAGCAAACTTTTTAATGGAACATGACTTGGACCGCGGGTGATGACGTTTCACGAGTCCACAAGCACGCAAGTACACACAAGTACGCTGATTGAGAAACGGCCCAGGTGTTTTAGTTTGGTTAATGGTTTAGTACCTGGGTTCCCTTTTCTTTGATTGATTTGCACTGGTAGTTTAGAGTTGGGATAGCTAGGCCTTTTTTTGTTGTAAAGTTTTGGTTATAGGTCTTACTTTATGGTGCTGCTCGTTCCCTTTTTGGTTCATAGCCTAGGTTTGTGTTTTTCTCCATTTGATTTTTCTTTCAGTGTTAGGCTTTGTCTGTCTCTTTATTTGTTCCTTTGAGCAGCACCGCTAACCCCATCTCCTTTTCAGTTTAGTTTTTCCAGATTTTGTTAATGCTTTAATTCACCTCTTGAACAATAAAACATCTTTTATTCCACCTGAAACCACTTTTGTTTGCGTCCCCAACCCCTAGCAGAGCTGGGACGTAACAGCATGCCATTCAGTTCTGCAAAGGCCTGGTAACGAGCCATTGATTTGGTTCAGGTGGGTTGGAGAAGGTATGCATTTAAAAGATACAGGATAAGTCTAAATCATTTCATAAACGTGACTTAAATCAAGTACAATACCGCCTCCGATGCAGCAGGGGTTGCCACCGCATCATTCATCGCCATTATTCAGCTCTGAAAGCAGTTTGAAAGTCCCGCCTCTTCCTCCACGTTCACAAGATGGCGTCCATTTAGTGTGAGTAGTGTGCTTCATTCTGCACTGCATTTTTGGGCGTGATTAGGGCAACATCCTGGTACTTTCAGTGCACTGAAATTGTCGCTTAAATGACACCATGTGTGCACTACACACTCAAAAACAGTGGCCGTGTCCCAATCCATGCACTTGAGCACTTCAAACACTGTTTTTGAGTGTGTAGTGCACACATGGTGTCATTTAAGCCAAAAATTCAGTGCACTGAAAGTACCGGGATGTTGCCCTAATCACGCCCAAAAATGCAGTGCAGAACGAAGCACACTACTCGCACTAAACTGACGCCATGTTGCTGACGTAGAGGAAGAGGCGGCACTTTCAAACTGCTTTCAAAGCTGAATAACGGTGGTGAACAAAGCGGTGGCGACCCCTGCTGCATTGGAGGCTGTATTGTACTTGATTTAAGTAACGTTTATGAAATGATTTAGACATAATCACTAATGTTTATTGTGGCATGCTACCAAGCTGTTCACTCCCTGATGACAGTTATGATCTGGTCATTTGTTTGAGGCCGCGGTTATACCGGCTCAGTAGAGTTAGCTCATGTTAGTGGGCAAATGCTAGTCTGTCACTTCCTGTAAGTGCAGTGCTCTGTTTGGGTCAGCATTTAGCAACAATAGTGTGCACTACAGATGAAGTACACAGTGCGCACTATGCCCTGAATTCCAGTGACTAGGAAAGTGGTAGATTGAGACACGGCCAGGGGTTTAGTAGTGCGCGGTTTGGGACAGACCCAAGGGCTGGACTTGGCCACACCTGGCCAAGTGGTACTGGTAGGAGTAACAAGTTGGTAGGTGTAATGGTCAGACTGAATTCAGGTGTACAAAGAGCAGAAAGCAATATTGAAAAGGGAAGAAACTTAATTTACAACAATGATGCAAAAGATGAAAAAAGAATAGGTTCCCAGTGAAATCCATGGCACCAAAACAGCTCTCACAGGTAGACAATTCATATTAGAACAAAAAACCAAGATTAAATAAGATTAACCTAAATGTACAATGTCAACATCCTTTAGAAACCCAACACAAGCATGCAGTATAGTGTGGCCTCAGGAAATCCATGTCCTGATTTCAGACAAAATATTGTAGCTGAGACATCCACCATGTTTTGGCAGACTAAGTCCAGTGTGGGAGAAAAATCCCTGCGTAGGACAGATAAGCTGGTGTGTTTGTCCTCATTTTTATTCAAACCAATTAATAAAACTCTATAATTAACCGTGTAAAATAATGGAAATATTGTATTCAGGACAACAGTGAAGTCAATCAAGACTGATGTAACAAGCAAAGCCCATTTCCTGCAGTCAACCTCAATACAGAAACAGGAAGTTGAATACTATTTCATCTTTTCCCTTACTGGCCTATTTACAAGAACAGAAGCAGTCATTTTTCAATCAAGTCACAAAACATGTTTACTTAAAATGGTATTTCACATGCCCCAAGAGCTGCATTTCTATACCACACACAACTGAACCAGAAATCTGAAGGGATGGCTAAAACTATGCCATGATATGATTCAATTTCAATTAAATTCAGGCTCCGCCCAGTAATCAGTATGACATATTGCCCACTGATTTAACATTATTACTTCCATTCATATCAACTACAAAACAAAATATTCTCTTCCTGAGCCCAGACATTTCCAAATAATAAATTTATATTTGTTGACATTAAAATAGAATATAGTGAAAACTTGAATCCCATTTAGTCTCAAATTCTTTTTAGAACTTAGCTGTCAAGGATAACTTTCTTTTTCCAACCTGAACCTTATTTCTAGGAATTCATACGTACATTACGTACGTACTGTGTTATGGGGTTCCATAATACAGTTTACTGACAGCTAGTGTGGTCTGAGCATAAAGCCACAGTTATAAATCATTTTGTTTTGGCCTTCGTCTGTATGACAAACTTATTTTGCTTTAATCTTCTTCTCAATCTTATTAGTCACATAGCAACTGTTGCATTTTAGTTTTGACCACTCCTAAAAATGTTAAAACCAACAACCAACCACTTCTGTGACATTTACTGTACATCACTGTAAAGTTCTTGTTTATTATTTTGCTGTTGTTTTATCACAATGCCCCCCCCCCAAACCCCTGTAACTATTAGGCAAACATAATAAGCCACCTGCCTACTTTTATATTGATAACACCTCAAGTGAATATTGATTATACATCAAGTAAATTATATATCCTATTCCCTATAATGTGATTACTTCCTACATCAAATTTTATTACTTTTTCTTCTAAGTCAATAAAACTATATGATCCAAATTGTGGCATAAGATTCAGTTTACTAGATTTCTACCAGTCATGCCCAGAAATGCAAATGTCACAGCCATCCTACAGAGAACGTCCACTAAAACGTTCTCTGGATGTCTCTAAAAGTGCTGGTTTTCTGGGTCAGTGTGAATGGAAGCCCTGATTATCAAACCCCCTTAATCCTCCAACCATCCATCCATTGTACTGCCTTTGTCTAAACCAAGTACAGTCCATGTAATGGCAGTGTTTGATGTGTTGGAGTGTTTTTCTCTTTTTTTAATACATCAAGCCAGCCTTCCAAGCGTGGGTGTCTGCTGGAGGCGGAGTAATCCTCCTTGGTCTCAGGATCCAAACAGACCCCAACATGAAAGGAAAGTGCAATTACCCAGCCTTCTTCCAGATCAATTGGACGCCACCACCAATAAAAGTAGAAATTAACTGACTCAGTTTTCTCTTCTGCGTGCGAGGGACCACTGGGGCTTTCTTTTTTACTCTGAAATGCAGTGAAATACGTTGACAGACTTAATGGGAATGCAGTGTACTATATTAGTGTCCCTTCCGTGCTGAACAGGTGAAGAGCTTCACTAATCACTGACACAATGAGCATCAGCACAAAATGTCACAAAGAAACATGAGCATGTAGAAAACTGAGGTGTATGTTACACTGTTGGAAGATCAGTTTCATTCTTCATGCTCTGTTTTAAAGTTAAAATCTTAGATACTGCAGTTGATCTCCCTGCTCTGCTATGTGACTCATTGGTTTTAGAGGTCCTCTGCATGACTAACGTACGGAGATCCCTAGGGCAGTGATTCCCAAACCTGGCCCTCAAGGAAATGAATGAAAAATACTTTATTCATCCCAGGAGGGAAATTCAATGTTGTAATACTGTCTGTCTCTTGCTTTTTTCCCCCCTAAGAATATAATATATATATAATCATAAGACTGTATGCATGAATGAATGTATGCATGAATGAATGAATGAATGAATGAATGAATGAATGAATGAATGAATGAATGAATGAATGAATGAATGAATGAATGAAAAAAAATACTTTATTTATCCCAGAAAGGAAATTCAACATTGCAAAAAGCTCACTCTTTTTTTTGTTTGTTTGTTTGTTTGTATTAACAATATAACATTTATATTAAATAATAACATAACAATAATAAGTCATAGTCAGTCTTGTTCTTTAGGGAGATGGTTGCTGGTAGGAATGAATTTCTGTATCTCTCCGTCCTACAGCGAACCTGATGCAGCCTCCCACTGAACACACTCTGTTGATTCTTCACCGTGTTATGGAGAGGGTGGGAAGAATCCTCCATCATCTTCATCAGCTTGTGCAGCATTCTTTTCTGAACGATCAGCTCCAGCGGCTCCAGAGTTATTCCCAGCACAGAACCAGCTTTCTAGATCAGCTTGTTTAGTTTCTTCAAGTCTCTGGTTCTGATGCTGCTGCCCCAGCAGATGGCTGCAAAGCTGATTGCACTTTCCACAACAGACTTATAAAAGATCTGCAATTTTGGTGAGACATTAAATGTCTCAGCTTCCTTAAGAAGTAGAGTCTGCTCTGACTTTTCTTGTACAGTAGATGTAGTCAGTGTTGTATTTAGTTAGTCTGGTGTCCAGCTGAACTACAGGTATTTGTATTTCTCCACCACCTCCACCTCCTCTCCCAGGATGTAGACAGGGCTATTCTGCTTATTCTTGCTACTCCTGAAGTCAACAATCATTGTTTAGTCTTCTGGTATTTAGATGAGGTGTTGTTACCATACCATTTCACAAACTGGCTGCCAGTTCCTGTACTCGGCTTCTTGTCCATCACTAATACACCCCACAACGCAGAGTCATCAGAATATTTCTGCAGATGAAGGACTCAGAGTTGTTGGAAGTTGAGGTGTAAGTGTGAAGAGGAATGGTGAGAGTACAGTTCTTGCGGTGCTAGTGCTGCTGCCACCATTAGACACACATACTTTAGTCTCAAAACTGTGGTCTGTTTGTTAGGTAGTATAAATAGGTGGTTGTGGAGGGTCCACTGCAAGTTATGGAGCTTCTGACATAGCAAAGAGGCTGAATAGTATTAAATGCACTGAAAAATCAAAGAACATGACCCTAAAGTGCTGCCTGCTGGTAGATGAGAGTGGGCTTTGAAGCAGGAAGATGATGGCGTCTCAACCCCAAGCCCATTACGATATGCAAACTGTAATGGGTCCTGAAAGGTGTTGACTTGCTTGTTGAGGTGAGCCAGTAAGAGTCTCTCCAGGACTTTATGACGTGAGATGTAGGGCAACTGGTCTGTAGTAATTGGTTAGCTGGTTGTGGTTTTTTGAGCAGGTTTGAGACTTGGGACTGACCCATCTGGACCTGCAGCCTTGTTCCGGTTCAGTTTCTCTAGTTGTTTCTTGACCTGGTCAAGGAGAAGTAGGTGGAGGTGGAGGAAAAGAGGTCTAGGATGTCTGATGTGGAGGGAGAGGAGGCTGTGTTAGGTCATACTGTTGAGGGTGAAGAGGGAGGTGGGAAGGAAAGCTGTGGGCTCATGGAGAGTGTGTGGTGTGCTGGGTTGGAGGCAGGGGGGTAACTGAACCTATTGAACATGTTCAGTTCATTAGCTCTGTCGCTCCATAGTCTGTCCCCTTAATTTAAAGCCAGTTTCTTTCTAATTCCAGACCACATCCCTCACGTTGTTCTGCTGGAGCTGGCTTCCAACTTCTTCCTGTGTCCTCCTTGCACTCTTAGTCTGTGTTTTAGTTGTTTTTGTGTGGTCTTAGTAACTCCCTGTCTCCATCTGGTCTTTTGATGTTGAGCAGCTTTTTCAGGTCACTGGTGATCCAGGGTTTGTGATTGGGGAAGCACCTCACTGTTCTTGTTGGAACGATGTTGTCCACACAGAAGTTTATGTAATCTGTCTCACACTCAGTATGGTGTTGATGTCGTCTCCATGAGGTTCACAGAGGACATTCAGTCTGTGGCCTCAAAGCACCTCTAGAGCTCTTAGCTAGTAGACCAGGTTTTAATCGTCCTCCTAATGACTGGTTGCTGCTGAACGATGGGCTTGTAGATGGAGGTAGAAGAACCAGATTATGATCTGATCTTCCTAAAGGAGGAGGGAGAGGAGCTGTCGGTTTTTGTATTTGCATAAAATAAGTCCAACATCTTCTTTTGGTGGAGAGTTGCAAACTGCTGGAAAGTTGGTAACGTAGCAGAGAGGGAGACGTTGTTGAAGTCTCAGAGATCGCCATGAATGAGTTTGGTGCTGTGTTTGTAGTTTAGCCACGACGGAGCTGATGACATAAGGCTGTTTGGTGCAGTACTGGTATTATATAAACCGCTACCAGAATAACAAGGCAAACTCTTTGGAAAATAATATGGACGGAACCAGCTAACAGTTCAATGTCTCTTGCACAGTCTTCTCCTTGACACTGATCAATCATATGCAATTCCGCATCCCTTTAGCTTCCCGCTGAGCTGTTTTTGAGTTGCACGGACCGTCTTGAACAGACACATTAAGTCCGGGATGTGTTTATGCAGCCATGTCTCGGTGAAGCACATAATACTGCTTTCTGTACTCTTTCTGAGACCTTGTTAGCATTTAAGCTCGTCCTCTTGTTGTAGCGATCTCACGTAACCCATCCAAAGTTGGAAGAAACGGCTTTTCTTTCTGCCTTCCCCTGCCCTGCATCCTCTTCTCTTTCTCTTTACTCCACTGGGATTTGATGTTATTTCACTATTATAAAATGGGGTGTTTCTCTTTTTTTAAATGTGATTGGCTGAGCTGCGTTCCAAGCTTGGTGTAAAACAGGCTGTAACCCACATGTAGTTCCAGTAGACCGCAGCACAAAATATCCCTGCGCCAGCATAAACAGATGTTGCGTTGCCTAGCAACCAACTGCTCTGTGTTCCAACCCACTCGTTGAATTACATTTGTTTCGAGACTTTTGTAGACTTTGTGGTAAATTTTGATTTGCTGGGTGGCCTGAAACTGGATCATCCAGGTTGGATGAGTGGTTGGACATAACTGCGCTGATTTCCCCGCGGACATGTTGCTTCGCATTTGCAAAGCAGCCGTTGTTCTGTTAAAACTGCACAGAGTTCATCTAATCGCCGCCTGAGAAGCAGCACAGCGCAGAAACTGTCCGATGCTGCATAGAGGCAGATTACACCTGTGACAGGACGAGTGTGAGACGTCTCTCTAGTCGTACTGGCATCTAATGACAGGAGGCTGTTGGGACCAGCTGATATCATATGTCTGCACAAAAACATCTGCTGCCAAATGAACACCACCGTTTCTTCAAACATTAAACATTATTTTAACTGCACTATGTAACAACAACTAGCAACAACATTAACAAGACCAGATAGCCTGAATTGATGGGGGCGAATGTAGACAGATTTTTGTAAAACGAATATCCTCCCAGAAAAAAATAAAATAAAATAAAAAATCGAGTCCACAACCCACACCACCTTGTTTTTGGAAGAAAAATCCTTTCACACCAAACTGCAGAAGTTTATTAAGCACATTTACAGGGTTTGAACTGTTTCTGAGAGTTCGCTCCTTCACCGTCAGCCAGGCGATGGCCAAGGAGAAGTGCTCATTTTTATCCATGTTTAAATACTTAATCTGATTTAAGGCTGTGTATGGCGAAATATTATTATGGATGGAGAAATGAAATGGGGGGGGGGGAGTAATGATGGGCGGGTAGGAGTTTGCTGCTTAAATGGAGGGAAAGCGTTTGCAGGTGAAAAGAGGGTTTAACAAAACAAGTGAAGCATGGATCTTTGGGAGCAAAGTTAATAAAATAAAATAGAAAAGTGGGCTGAGCAGGCCGTCAGATCTGAGCAGGTCATCTGTCTGATCGCCCGTTTTAAACAAGTGAAAACTCCGCTGACCCGGTTCAGTTTGTTCGCCTGGACAATAACAACCCTATAAATAAGGGTTGCAAATGTGATCAGAGCAGATTTTGTCGCAGGCAGTGATGTTTCAAACCTTAAAACCCCGGTTATTAATGTTTACATGCAGTTGCATAAACGAGGTAAACTAAATCTTCACCTTGGTCGAAGTTTTTGAAATTACGTTTTTTTAATGCCAAAAAATAAATAAATAAGAAGATAAAAAATAAAATGAAATAAAATCTACGTTTACGTGTTAATGACAGGCCAAATCATAGGAAATATCTTCGTTTCATAAGATACCCCCTACTTGTGGACAAACTGAGTTGCTTAGCAATCATACTGTTCACTCAATCTTATGTGGTGGGAGAACAAATAGTTCTCCATTGTATTATTTCATTACAGGGAGTGCAGAATTATTAGGCAAATGAGTATTTTGACCACATCATCCTCTTTATGCATGTTGTCTTACTCCAAGCTGTATAGGCTTGATCGTGAACAGATCAAAACACTGACAGGATCCATGGATGGCAGGCTTTTGAGTGTGCTTGCATAGAAAGGTGGCTATATTGGTCACTGATTCGTTTTTGTTTTGTTTTTGAATGTCAGAAATATTGTGAATGTTGAGCTGTTATATTGGTTTCTCTGGTGAAAATAAATAATTAAAATGGGTATATATTTGTTTATTGTTAAGTTGCCTAATAATTCTGTTTGCCTAATACACCTGATATACAGGGAGTGCAGAATTGTTAGGCAAATGAGTATTTTGACCACATCATCCTCTTTATGCATGTTGTCTTAATCCAAGCTGTATAGGCCCAAAGCCTACTACCAATTAAGCATATCAGGTGATGTGCATTTCTGTAATGACAAGGGGGTGTGTGTTCTTCTTTTAGACCCTTTCTTGCCAGCCACACTGTGGAGTACTTGGATGTGTGTGATGGAGCATTGTCCTGCATAAAAATCATGTTTTTCTTGAAGGATGCGGACTTCTTCCTGTAACACTGCTTGAAGAAAGTGTCTTCCAGAAACTGGCAGTAGGACTGGGAGTTGAGCTTGACTCCATCCTCAACCCGAAAAGGCCCCACAAGCTCATCTTTGATGATACTGGCCCATACCAGTACCCCACCTCCACCTTGCTGGCGTCTGAGTGGGACTGGAGCTCTCTGCCCTTTACCGATCCAGCCACGGGCCTATACATCTGGCCCATCAAGACTCACTCTCATTTCATCAGTCCATAAAACCTTAGAAAAATCAGTCTTGAGATATTTCTTGGCCCAGTCTTGACGTTTCAGCTTGTGTGTCTTGTTCAGTGGTGGTCGTTTTTCAGCCTTTCTTACCTTGGCCATGTCTCTGAGTATTGCAAACCTTGTGCTTTTGGGCACTCCAGTGATGTTGCAGCTCTGAAATATGGCAAAACTGCTGGCAAGTGGCATTTTGGCAGCTGCACGCTTGACTTTTCTCAGTTCATGGGCAGTTATTTTGCGCCTTGGTTTTTCCACACGTTTCTTGCGACCCTGTTGACTATTTTGAATGAAACGATTGATTGTTCGATGATCACGCTTCAGAAGCTTGGCAATTTTACAAGAGTGCTGCATCTCTCTGCAAGATATCTCACTCATTTTTAATTTTCAGAGCCTGTCAAGTCCCTTTTCTGACCCATTTTGCCAAAGGAAAGGAAGTTGCCTAATAATTGTGTTTGCCTAATACACCTGATATAGGGTGTTGATGTCATTAAACCACACTCCTTGTCATTACAGAGATGCACATCACCTGATATGCTTAATTGGTAGTAGGCTTTGGGCCTAAACAGCTTGGAGTAAGACAACATGCATAAAGAGGATGATGTGGTGAAAATACTCATTTGCCTAATAATTCTGCACTCCCTGGTATTACCCATAAATTGTTTATTTTTGTATGTGTTCATTTATTTTTATTTATTCTATATGCAATATGTAAGGTAACCATTTTATAAAAGCAAAAAGCCCCTTGAATCCTTGGGTAACAGTGGTTTTACAACGGCGGGGCACGACGCAAGGCCGCTTCTCGGGGCCGCTTTTTGGGGCTTATTACTTTAATAATCTTGATTTGGGAGAGTTTTAGCAGCTGTTCCCGGTTGTAAACAATTTTTCTGTTGCCATGGATACAAATCATAACAAGTTGTGAAAAAAGCCAAATATATGAAGAATAATCTCATGAGTTGCACAGCTTTCAAATCAGCATAAAAAATCCACCAAGAAAAACCTAATCTGACAGGTAATGTCAATGAAAAGACAACTATATTTCCACAAAACTCAAAAGCTAAGACAGAGCCATTACAAACTGCAGCGTGTTCCAGATTTATATATCTATATATATATATATATATATATATATATATATATATATATATATGTATATATATATATATATACGTACACGTATACAGTATATGCAGGTATATGTATATCATTGCAGGTACTTGGTATTGAACAGGCAGCAGATTGAGATAACCAAAGGCATCTTAATCCACACAACTAAGAATATGGTTCTGCTCTGCTACATAGACTGAGTAATAACTAGACAAACCTGACCACATGACCCTTTGGTTTCTGAAGACCTGAATTGACTGATTGACACCCAGCGAACTTTGAGCTAAGAGTTAACCGAGCAAACTCGGAACTAACAGAAGCTAACGGAGATAAGTGGGCTAAAGCTTAAGCTTGTTACATACTCCACAAGAAGCAGGAACTTTCTTTTCGTTATTGGGGCCACAAAAACAAAATGATGTAATTTTGTTCTCACGGACGTGATTAAGGACATCTTGCGATTTGTTCTTATCCCCTCGGCCGAGCAGAACTTACTTCTCGTACACTTCGAGAAATTTTGTGTGACTTGTCGGACATTTGAGGCGGGCGGGGTCAACGTGGAGACACTTCAATGCCTCCAATTGACCTATGGCTAAACCACGCCCCCAAACGCGATGAGCCAATCACAGTGCGCACAGCTATCCCATACACTCGGACATTCTCTGCTTGAACGTCCATTGAAATGCATTGATGTTAGTCCGTTTTTGTTCGTTTTTATGTGTTCTTTTTAGTTTAAAATGGTCAAACGTGTGCATGGGGTACATGCAACTCCGATACTAGGTATCCTGAGTGGCTGGGTGACAGGGCGTATTTTTTTTGCCTTTTACCAAATCACATCAAGCCAAAGTTATGCGGCAGACCACATCAACTGAACGTGGATAAAATGATCAAGGATGTCTACATCTGTTCTGAGGTAAGGCAACATCGTATTCGAGGCAACATGTTGTCACTTTGCTTGAAAGAAATATGAAGTTACCTTCCCTAACGTTAGTTTGTGGCTAACGTAGCTAAACATGCTAGTTTTGGTACGTGGTAACGGTACATAAGACGCTGTCGTGTAGTACAGGTGTCGTGTAGTAACGTCGAAAACGACACACCTCTGGCTTCCAAGCTGCAGCCAGACTACTGCGCTTCCGTGGCTGTTTGATCAGTTTTTGTCAGATGATCACTTTTTGGCACAACAACAGCAGCCGTGCAGCAGTTTGTGCTGAGGGAGCGACACGAGTCACATCCAGAGACTTACAGGCTGATTTCTACTCCCAGTTTAAGACTTCTGAACAATTTCTTTTTGTTTGTTTGTATTGTTTTTATGTTTTTTAATTTATCTTGTCACGATCTCTCTGTCTGATCACGCGTCTGTTGTCCGTGTTGACAGCTGTCATCTCCCGAGATGTCACATAGCGCCTGTCACCGAATGTTTGTTTGTCCGAGTGAGTGCAGGGGGCGTGGCTTAGCCATAGGTCAATTGATCATGCGCCCTGGCTTCTTGGCCACAGGGATATCCCTTTGGCTGACTGGTTAGCACGCATGACACTCACCCGGTAGTCTTTGGGATCAAATCCCGCCCTGGCCCTCATTGTGTACCTTGCCACATGAGGTTGAACAGATAGTTTTAATTAACAGCTGATTGAGGAGGTGAGAAAGTACACACAACACAATTGGCATTCAAATACATGGACGCCAACGCATGCGCATCCCCGATGAGTTAGATGGATGAGTTAGAAAAAAAATCACCCCCCTCACAGTTGTCATGACGGTAAACTTGACCTATGAGACCTAAAATGATCTTTTCCCTTGTTTTACCAGGCTGTAAACATGTTTATTTTCTGCTGTAAAGTTGTGCTTTTTAACATAGGAGTCTACGGGGACTGACTCCCTTTTGGAACGAGCCCCTATGGATGAGGGGTGAACTGCAATTTTTCCTATTTCTAGGTCCGCTTCACTTTTTGAAAAAGATGGTGTGTGTTAACCTGACTCCACCAGATGGATTTGCTCCCGCATATCCGTCTGGGAATCATCCGTTAGAGTAGTTTTGGAAAGGGGCGAAAATACTGGTTAGCTGATTGGATACGGCATCTGTCTATCACCACCTATGTTGGTGATAGACGGGCCAAATCAACCACTCAGATCAACGAAGCATTATATTATATTATATTATATTATATTATATTATATTATATTATATTATATTATATTATATTATATTATATTGACAGAGCAACAACACAACCACAAGCCAGGCTACTCTTGCTGCTGCCAGCAACGGCTCGTTAGCTCAGCAAACAAGAAACATGTCGGCAGTAATTCCGATAAAACTTGAGCGATAGCCACGGTGACGCTAATTTCATCCGCTGAAGCCACTATGTTGTTTAGACTGAACTGTCGCTCCCCGTTGCGTCTTACCTCAACCTGCCTCAAAGCCAACGCTGATTGGATGTTTGTTTGGTGAACTGCTTCAAATTCTCTTCAACGGAAAGTAGCCAGACTGATCTGCAAGTGAAAATCTGAAGCTCGCGAGATCAGGATGGTCTCTCGAGGCTAGGTGTGTGTTGGAGTGAGGGCAAACAACTAATTTCATCATACAAGCACAAGTAATTCTTCTGTGTGTCTGCCATCTAGAAACAGGCAGTAAAAGATGACTTACTAGAGAGAAAATAAAAGCCATAGTTTCCAAAATATTACATAAGACAGGTTGAATATGGAGGCAGGCAGCAAATGGAAAAAAGAATCATTGCATTTAATGAATTGATGAAAAAGTGGCTTTGGGTCTGTTGAGTATAGACAGTCAAACAACTTTTTACAATTGCCTTTGGAAATTTCACATTATTCTATATTGATGTGACATTTACAGCATTTTTTATGTTGCTCTGAAATGAACAAAACAATTAACAGATACATATGAGTACATATGAGCTGTGGTTACATCGAAAAACACTGCCTCTCTGAGTAATGAAACTTACCCAGGTCCATTTTTAGACCATTTTACACCTGTCAAGACCTGAGGTGCCCTCATATTCCCATTCTGAAATAACAAATCTTTCCCTGCATATAACTGTGTAGTTCTGAAATTAAGTGGTGTAAGTAAACAGCTTGAGTCATGGACTCATATGGTTCCATTCTCTCATACTGCTTGGTGTTAAATTACCATTTTAAATGTAAAAGCTATCAGGCTGGCATGACAGTGACAGCTCATCCATTCTGGGCTGTCACCTTTCAGCTAAACATAGTACAGATCTCTGCCCCAACGTACTCGTTTGACAGGTGATGGAGGCATTTTCTCTGCTGCTCAGTCAAAGAGAAATCCACAGAGAACATCCTTTTATACCATATAATAGGAACTCCCTTCCTGATATGTGTTTTATTCTTTCACTGCAAAAATATAAGATAACTTCCTTTCAGTTTGAAATAAAAACTACCCAAAAGTGATGCAGACTTTTTAAAAAATACTCAAAAAGTCAATTTTTGCAGGATTATTTACTTGCGTGACCTCAAATTTTCTTCTCTACAACAAACCCACTCATTGTGCTTCTCTTACATCTCTTGCATGCAGATTCTCAGAAACACAATCCGCCTACATCCTGCTCAGTTCATGAAAATGATCCCATTGTAGGTAGAATTACCATCCGGAGCAGGTTGCAGGCTACATGGTCTATCAGGAAACTGTCATACAGCACATCTGAGTTGGAAATAGGTTGGTTCATGCTGAAGGGTTTGACTTCCACCTGCAATGACATAATCCTGAAGTCAGCAAAGTGGAAGAAATGGGGGGGGGCTTTGTCTCTGAAATCAAAGGGGAAAACTGTTATTTTATCAAAGCTGTAAAAATAAAGGCAAGTCTCTCATCTATTGTGTCTTTACCAAAACATTAATACCAGTTCTGAGATCAGACAACCTGTGAATCACAAGGTAGATGTGATATCCCCACCACATTTACCACCCAGCTCTGGCTCTGGATCTCCATCTCTGCTGCAATGCGCACAACTGGCAGATTGATATCACTGGAAGAAAATGGGAGGAGGTAAGTGAGTCGTGAGCCACTATGATTTCCTATTTTCAACTGTTGTTTGCTTGTGTTATCCTTGTGTAATGCAAATTCAAATGTACTATCTCAAAAAAAGATCCTCCCAGACAGGGATATGTGCTGCTTTAGATGTGAAAAGCATGTTGATGAGCAGAAATGAGCAGAATTTTTGCTGAAACACCTGAGCTGTCCAACTTCAAGGTTAAACAAAGGGGTTACACTTAAATGTAAGAGGTGTCTTGTGTAAACGAGAGAGAAAATCAAGCAAAGGAGTCAACTAAGCTGATATTTGAAGAAATATCCATAAGAATTAATATTTCAAAGTAGAGAAGAAAAGCAGAGAACCTTTACCTGTATACAAATAAAGGTTTGTCCACATGAAAAGTGACTATTGGTGCCAAAAAATAAGAAGTGATATTCAAAAACTGTTTATAGCCAGTGTGCGTCTTATTGTTCTGAATTTTCTTAACATCTGTGCCAGAAAATATGTTTTATGAGGCATCCTCACAGCATAACGTGAGTTCACATAATTATCATGGAAGGATGGATTACTGTGGGAAGGGACAACCAGAACTTCAAAGGTTCAGTATGCATGTAGTGCCCCTCCATCTTATGCAAATCATCATGCAGGGTTTTACATTTTCAACACAAGACATGCGCACACACACACACACACACAGCGAAAATCAAAGAATGCTGAGGAGTGGATGCGAGCAGAATCATCTAATGGTTTTTGGAAGGTGGAGTCATGTTTCATGTGCAGTGAAAAACAGAAAAATCCTCAGGTTGTGAAACATGCTTCAAAAAATCCACAAGTAAACATTGCAGATCAAGTGAGGAGTGACCTAGTTTATTTAAAGCCAAGGTAGCTGCTTTGATCAAAGATTGACAATCTAAGAGACGTTTTCCAGGCCACGTTCGGCACTTGAGGGAGATGATGCAACGATAATGACTTATTGAAGCCGTGCCGCATGTGCTATCAACTTCTGAAGAGCCTGTCATGAAATCATCGCCCCCCAAGGCTTTTGTCACTTGCTCATCATGGTGAAATACTTTACTATCTGCTAACCATAAACAGGATCAAGCTGAGAGTTTTATAATGTTCTACACTGATTATTCAGATCATGAAATCATAAAGGGATGTTGTTATCTTCTGAATGGAAAATGATCACATTTTTTTTTTCTAGTAGCTTATATTTTTCACTATTCAACCATTGTAGTAGAAAAACAGCCTCACTGAGCATATTGTTGAGTTGTTTTCCAAAAATACCAAAACCCTGTTGAACACAAGTACAGCTCAAAAGAAAAATGACAGCATGAGGTGAAAGCATAGCAGACAAGCTTAATTGTACTTACTCTGGCTTGTAGACCTTTTTTAAAAATGAAAAAGTTAACTAATTATCTCTCTGACACACATTATTCAGACACCACTCTGCATTCATTGTGTTGGTTCACTGCTTATGGGAAAATCCAATGAAGTCATTTAATTGAATTTCTTCCTGCTAATAACCAAGAAATAATGGCCGCGTTTCCCAGATTAGTTAAGACACTCTTAACGCTGAGGTCCTTCTTAAGTCACTTCTTAAAGGTGCCTTGTTTGGACGTTGCGTTTCCCAGATGCGCTCTTAACTCAGGAGCTTCTTTATTTTCAGGAGCGGCCAGACCCACTCTTTCGAACCTTCTTTAACGTTCCCCCTGCTAAGGGAACAACAGGCCCATCTACTGGTCACTTTTGGAAACGACACTATTTCCCGTGAAAAAAAGTAGAAAATGGAAATTATTAAAAATGGACCTATTCACGGATCAGTTGTTGTATTAAGTCATGTTTTCTCACTCATGTCATAATGTCAATCATCTATGATGGAAGAAAACTGTAGTTACCGAGTGAATGACAGAAAATATTGTGGTTAAGTTTAATCATTATGGCAAGATAGGCCTGTGGGTATCAACCACAGAAACAAAAACATTGCGGTAGGAATTGTACGCAAATTATACGCAATCTATGAGGACTCACGTCATATTTACGCATTTGTCAGCTGTTCATGATGAGATGCACCTGCTTCGCTCAATAAAAACATGGCCATTTACGCATACCCATATCAGACCCGCATCAGATGTCTGTGCAGAGAACCAAACCAAACCACCCCCAAACCAAACCACCCCCTCCAGTCACCAAACCACCCCCTCCGGCCACACTTTGATATTGAACTATAAAACACTTCAGTACCACCCGAACCACCTATTTAGGTCCCCCTGACTACCTTTCTCTGCCAACCTCTGCACAAAGGTCATGTTAAAAATCATAGGTGGCACTGGGCAGTGATTCAAAAATGGCAAACACAACCTCTCAGTGTAATATGTGGAGCATTCCCATTACTTTGCGTTTACGCAGGCCTTTGAAGAATTGGGCACGAGTGAGTGACAGAACAAGCCATTCTTTATTAAGTCACGTCAACCATTTGCGGGATTACTGTTTGTTGAATGCACGTGCGTCATCCTGGACGCACACTTTACGCACCAGATACAGTATGTCGCCCATTTACCAAATGCTGCCATGTGGAGCTCATTTAACATAAGATGTGTGTAGGTGATTACATCCTCCAAGATTTCCCCAGACAACAGTAACCCGACAAAAAGTTTTTGAAAGTTTGGTGCATATCATTTTTGGCTGAAGCTTGTCAGGAGTTCCAGGAGTTGATCTATTTTTTTGCGAACAAGAAAATGTTATCCTTTTTCAGTGTTTCAATCACCTAGCCACCGTTTCCCGATTCTACTACTGAGCATCGATATGACACACACGCACGTTTCAGGAATCCTCTTGGCGGGGTTCCCTTCAGCCATTACGTCAACAAATAGCGTCAGAATGACCATTATTTATAGGGCATCTGTAAATTTCCAATCGCCTACACCTGTTTAGCACAATTTGGCCAATTACACAATATACAATGAGCTTTTCAATGAATATTTGCAATCACTGGTAATCACATGCATATTTTTAACAGTTTGTCTTCTTGCACAAACACATAAACGTATAAATGAGCTCAATATCAGCGTCGGAAAATAACCTCCACACTAAATGAATGGTGTCGATCGGTATACCTGACCTCGATTGCTTTTTTTTCAGCACCCCCGGAAGTGGATAGCTTCTGTTAGGACCTTCTTAAGATGTAGCGTAGCAAAGACGTTTCTCAGGAAATAAGAACGCGCGAAAGAAGCAATCTGGGAAACGGGCGTATCTTTGCGATCCTTTGTTGGGAAGAGCTTCCTTGAGGCCTTCTTTAATCCAAAGAAGAATCTTAACTGGGAAACGCGGCCAATGTTTCTTTCTATTGTGGAGATAATAGAACTGATTTTAATTCGGCCTCCTATTTAACTTCTAATCACTCTTTTATGGTTTTGCCTTTGAGCTTATTTTAACAGCCTTCAGGTTATTGTTGATATATCTCTTGATTCATCTTCAGCAGACGTTTTGAATAACGGTCTGGAAAAAGTCGATTTTTCATTGTTACTGTAAGAAATCTGAAACATGAGTCCACAAAAGTTATGACAGACTTTTCAAATAATGTATAAAATTGAAAGATAGTTTTGTTTTGTTTTTTTAAATTGTTGTTGTTGTTTTATTAAATCCCGATAAAAACTGAAAACCATAAGATGGATCTGGGTTTGTTTGTTTTTTTTTAATCACTCATGAAATCAAACATTCAGTAGAGAAGTTTCACTGTTGACTGAACACCACAACAGTCTTTTTGATCAAGTTTTGACGTGTGTGAAGGCATCTAAAATAATGGTTCTAGGCTCCCCTATCTAGAGTTTCTTTGTCCATTTGGCCTGCATTATTCATCTGTTTCCATCCTTTGTTATGGCGTACCTCAAGGCTCAATACAGGGTCCCATTTTATCTCATCATGCTTTTCTTAGGATCAGAGGTTCTACATCATCTTTCATATTTTACAGATGATCTACTGATCAGCCGATACCGATTTATGCAGACAACTGTGAGGCTGTATCTCTCATATTTTGAGAAATACAACTTACAACATTCTGCTCCGAGAGCAAAGATCCCAAAATATCCTTAACTCAGCCAGGGAGTTCATTTTAGACATCTGGCTGCCACAGTTATTAACCAACATGTGGCTAATTATGATGTTTCTGACAACTTGGTAGCTTAGCCAGCAACTTAAAACCAGACATATTATAAGCAGCTTCAAAGTAAGTCAGTCTGTATCAGCAGCTGCACCGTTGTCACATGACTCTAAAAGGAATGCTGGGATATGAAGTTCTTCCACAATGACATTGACTTTTCTATGCTGGACTGCTGCTAATGAAAAGAAATCTCATAAAATTCCATAACAGAAGAGATCTCGCAAGATTTTGTTTGTAAAAATATCGGCCCGAAAAAACCATACCGATATTTTCCAATATCGCATTTTAATGCTAATATTGGCTGCTAATATCAGTTGGCCAATAATTTTGGACATCCCTATAAATAACATTATTTAAAGGTTGAATATGTAACATTTTTATTAAAAGCTATATTCAAAAATATATATATTAATACCTCCACGAGGCGTTTGGAGGGATGCAGAATGAAAGTACGCATTTCCTTAAAAAATTACATTTAGCCTGAAAATAAATATAAAATCAATTTTAACAGGTTCAACAATGGCGATATGTTTACATCTACAATCCAATGCAGGCTGCCATTGCAGGTTGCCAAATACTGTCTCTTGGCACAGTTAGGTTTGCACTGGGAAAATGGTGGAGTCAGCAAGTCAAACAGCCGCCTCAGAGCCCCAGAGATATTGTTATCTGTGAAAACTATACTGAACTATTTTCACAGCTTAAAAATGCAGAAATGGCAACTTTTCTCCTGGATTAGTAAGCTAACTGACTTGCTAACGTGGGTAACATTAGCAGGCAGTTATAAAACTCCTCTGCATTACTTGTATGGGCTGGAATATACTTGCTGCCGGTGACGCGTCCGCGTACGCATCATGGCACCCACGCATTCCCAGCGTACCTACGGCACGTAGCTCACTCGCGTTGACGCGAGGTAATGTGTCGCGTGCGCGTGGTGCAATATCGACTTGAACGCTAGAGGTGCTCGTGTGACTTTCTCCGCGACTTTGGTTAAGTGGCCGCACATTTCACCTCCACTGGCGACGAGATCTCTTTTTCATTCGCAGCAGCAAAAGTAACTTCTTCCTTGAAGAAGTTGTCCACATTGTCCACTTTCCACATACACCTGGGTCATTCACGTCGTTCCCTGAGTTAGATAAGCGGTATGGAAAATGAATGAATTAATGAATAATTCAAATAACAAGAAACTAAACAAACTAATTACAAATAAAAAAATTCAAAATTGTAATTTATTGAAAGAAAATTTTGCTTTTCAATTGTAGTTGGAAATGATCATTTAAACAAATCAAACAAACAAAACTATCCCAGAAACATTAGAGCATCTTTCCCGTGACCAATGGACCAAAATACCTGTCAAGAGGTGTTGAAGTCTGTTTGGACATTAGAGAAAACACCTGATGACAGTGATTGCCTCAAATAGTTTCGGAGCCCCATCATGCTTGTTTACTGTTTTATTTTTTGTGTGTTTGTTTTCAATATTTCTGTTGAACCTTAATTCAAAATCAGTGCCATAATTCTCATAGAATTTTATTTATTACTGTATTTTTGTCAATTTCATCTTATTTCACTGACAGCTGATTTTTTTTCTCCCTTAATTGGAGGGTATGAATAATTTTGAGAACGACTGAATGTCATTAGGCAAGGGTATCTAGCTCCAGTCCTCGAGGGCTTCAATCCTGCAGGTTTTCTATGTGTCCTTGCTTCAACGCATCTGACTCAAATTAATTAGTCATTTTGCTGAATTTTTTAGGACTCTGGATCCATTTCATTTGAGTCAGACGTGTTGAAACAGGGACACACCGACAACATGCAAGACTGCAGCCCTCGAGGACTGACTTTGGACACCCCTGCCGTTAGGTATTCGTGTTCACATGAAAGTCAAATGTACTGTAAGAGTCTGCGATTCTTACCAAATTAGGAATAATAAACTTCTTTGTATTTAAAGAGGGTTTGGTGGTTCAGGTATCTGACTGTTTCTTTTTGAGACATTGGATGGCGAGGAGTCCCCAGAGCAAAGATTATGTGACTGGATGGCTGTTGCGAGGAAGGCTTGTGTAGCATGACCAAGGCTGTTGCCCAGGTAACTTAAATTAGATTGGGAAAAAACAGTGGGTTCTTGAAGATTTATCTTCTCTAAATCAAATAAGAATGTTTACTGACTTGTTGGCTGCTATATCAGTGGACTGAAACGGATCAGCTGGATTAATTCATTAATTTTCTTTAGGCTCATGTATGTGAATTACTTTCTTATGCAGCTGTGTTTCCAGCTCAATATGCTCATCAAAAATCTTAGATTATTTTTTTGGGGAGTCCTCGGGTAACTGGCCTCAATTTTCACCTCATCAATGCTTCTGCCTGGAGAAAGCCTTTCAAATGTCTTCCCTTGTAGAACTGCAACTTCTTTTCCTTTGGCTTCCTTTTTTTAAAAAAAAAAAAAATCAATTAATAGCAGTGTATGGAGTGCCAACACAAGGGGAGAACAGAGGGGGGTAGAGAAAATGGCAACCCTGTTGCTGGCTAATGAGAGCCATTCATTTCCACCTGTGTGTATTCAAAGCCTCTAAAATGGGCAATTAAATTGGTTCATTCAGAAGAATGTTGAAAATTTACGCAGCGTCTGATTACATATTGACTACATGAAGATACGACTATAGCTATCATTGGCTGCTGAGCTTCATATTTTCCCACTACAGTATTTGAAAGTGGGAGAATAGTAGACCCCTATGAAAGATGATTAATTGGAGTTTCTGATTTCTGAAGTCTTAAAACTGTACCACACACAAGCTGCATGGTCTACTGCCAAAAGGCTGGCAGGAGGTAGATTATGTTTCCACTTGTCATCTGGATTAAAAGAGAAGTTAAAGATGTATGAGAGATAAAGTAAAAATCCATTAAAATGTCCACTTTGATTTATCTGAATGATGGAGAGACACCTCCTCCTCAGGTCTTAATCTAATTACATGCAGATTTGTTTTTATATTGGAGGAGAAATGAATGCCATCTTTCTTTGGGGGATTGCCCTTCAATGCTGCCTGCTTGAAATTCTACCTTAATTCACACGGTGCTGATAAACGTGGTAATTTAGACAGAATAAGTTCTCAAGTATTTGTTGATTTTAGTTTCTCACAGAAGTAACAAATTGAACCAGACTTGGAGCTTTTTTTGTTGTTTTGCTTAGAACTAATTTTCCCAACATCCCAAGATTTTTTTCAACCATGATCCTCGAAAAAGTAATCAAGAGACCCCAATATTTGAAGCTGTTGAACACTGAGTTGTGGTTTAGGTTTCTGCATGTCATTTCAGCAATGTCACTGCTGAGACAGAATAAAGTCTGCTTACTCTGAGTCTTCAGGCAAACAATTATTCAGTTGCATAGCAACCACTTGAAATCGAATACAAAATAAGTTGACCTATGCATTGTGAGGCTCCAACCAACCTGCGCCCACTCCCACATAAACAGATGAAGGAAAACACTGAGAGCTTTTATTTGGATTGCTGAATGTTATGTAAAAAGTTTGGCGAATCCTTTTAAATCAAATCAGTATTAAAATTTTCAGTCTTTATGCAAAAGTCAGTGCTGCAGCAAGACAGATCACATTTCATATCAAAGCTGTCAAAGCAGAGAAAATGAAAATGTGAGATGGCAATGATTTAATTTGCCAATAGGTTTGTAAAGGGCAACATTCGCAATGTGATGTGAACAGGGTTAGGTGGGGTGGGTGTTAAAGCTAGAACCGGAGTTTTCTCCCGGAAAATTAACGCTAGACTTGTGTGAGTGAAACCTGGCTCAATCTGCACCTTTGGGCCTCTACTCTCGTGTAGTGATGAGTTTTGTTTGCAACTCCCTCTCCCCTGACTGTATTTCATCTTTTCCCTTTGTTTTGGTGTGTTCGGGGCGTTTCTGGGCGGACACTTGCTGTGTTGTCTCCAGCCAATGACAGAGCTAAGGGCGTAGCACTTTGTAGGGATAAACTCATCAATTGGATTTTTTTTTTTTTTAAATTTAAACATGGACTTGAGCCGACACCAGATACACTCAAATTCTCAACAAAAAATGGTGGATGCAGCAAAGAAAAGGAAGTATGTCGCCAAACGAGCTTTAGATGGAGCACGCTCAAAAACCATGGTTAATACTGGTTCGACTTTCACCCGCTGCCGAGCTTTGAAGGCTTGGAGGCTTGGAGCGGAAGAGCAATGAGGCCAATAGCCTGAGGGGAGAGGGCTCTCAGTTTGAATAGTGTTTACAAACAGAAACAGGGGAAAACTCCGGACTCTACCTTTAAGGATGGGTGTTTCTTTTGACATTTGAGGTGGGCGGGGTAAATGCAGACAAGCTTGAAGTGGAAAACTGTCACTTCCCCATTTCTGCTGATGCAAGGTTAAACAGGTAGCTTTAATAAACAGCTGATCGAGGCGGTGAGAAAGTATGAAATATATACAGCACATGGCACTTAGATACACGGACACCACCACGTGCACAAACCCGCCCACCTGCCACAAATTAAGTTTTCAAGTGGAGGATGAAATGACCAAAACAATCTTTTTTCTTGTTGTTGCGGCCTTTAGAACAAGAAGAAAGTTCTCTCTTTTCATGAAGTATGTAACAAGCTTTAAGTCGATATGCTGCTTTCCCATAGGAAAGATGTGCTGCTGATTTGTGGCTCAATCTCATCTCTTGAGATCAGTTTGAGCTTTTCATCATGGTATCATTCTGTGATAATTTGTTTCTGAATTATTTCTCCTAAGGATTCTTTAGGAGCAAGAGGTGAGCTAAAAAAAAGAAAAGACATCACTGAGACAAAGGACGTTGAGTTGAGAAAACTATTTGAGCCATACTTGAGACGTGGGATAAACAGAGGAGATCTCATCTCAATTAAATCTCAACTAAGAGATAAATGAGATCAGGGGCAGACAGTTATGAGGTCTCCTCTGTAATAGCTGATGTGGCGAGAACAAGCCGCAAGACGTCTTCAATCACGTCCATGTGACCAAAATAGCGGCATCTTGTTCTCGTGGCCTCAAGAACAAGAAGAAAGTTCTGGCTATGTAACAGGCTTTACCTGAACCATAACATGTATTTTGTCATTTCTAACCTTTGCCATGTTTTTTTGGATACCTTAAAGGAGCCCTATCATGAAAAATGGACTTTTAAGAGCTTTTCAGTATGTCAGTGTGTTATTTCCTTATCAAGAAATGATTTAAATCGTTATTTTTCTTCATTCATGCATATTTGAGTAATCTACATGAATATTTAAACCAAGTGCTACCTCCCTGCAAACGTCTGACTACCCACCCCGTTACGTATGAACGTGGCACCAATCACGAAAGTCCAAATGCGCACGCTCAGTATCGTAGCAAGACGCCCTCTGTTGAACAGAAACTCAGAGAATCCGATACACACTCTCTGGGGAAGAAACTAACCTGCAGGAAGATTTCCTTAGAGACAAGCAGCCATCAGCTAACAGACGTTTGATCCAGAGTTCAGGAGAATTTTCTTCCTTTTTTTTTTTTTTCTTTTTTTTTTAAGCTCTAGAGGACAGCAAGTTGGGGAAAAATGCAGTTACGTTCAGCGTGGGAGTTTATTTGTTATACCTACTGGATGAATCGACTTGCCAGAAGTGGTTGGATTATAACTTCAGGAGCAGAGAAAAAAAAACCTCAACTTTGTGTGTGAACTTCACTCCTGACAACTTCATGAATCTCGGGCAGTAAAGTGTTTTTTTCTCTGGGATTACTTCTGAAACATGACGCAGTTCCTACTACAAAAACGCGCATGGACAGACAACAACACTGGTGAGTGAAACACATCTCTCAGCTCAATGCTAACTGTTAGGCTATGATTTGTTCGCTAATTTACTTACTTGTCAGGGGTCTCTGTGGTACTTCTGTGGTACAGCGTGTACTTCAAACTCTATATCAGACTCTGAGTCGAGCGCATACAGCTCCATTACAGGCTGCTCCGTTTGATCCCGTTGATCGGGTCCGATTATCCATCAATGTTTACAAGATCCATGTGAGTGCTGCTTAGCTCAGCGCTAACTGTTAGCCTATGATTTGTTCGCTAAATTACTTGCTTGTCAGGGGTCTCTGTGGTACTTCTGTGGAACTGCGTATACTTCAAACTCCATATCAGACTCTGGGTCGCGCGCATACAGCTCCATAACAGGCTGGTCTGTTTTATCCCGTCGATCGGAGGAATTATCCATCAATGTTTACTACTAACATCCACATGAGAGCTGCCGGTGCCGGGGCTCCACTACTTCCTGAATTTCAGACAGCACCTTTGCTTCCTGTCTGTTGTGACTGGACGAACTGATTAACCCAGGTGTGTCTGACCTCAGTAACTGGCCAGACACACCTGGAGTAATTAGTTCAACCAGTAATGAAACACAGGAAGCAAAGGTGCTGTCTGAAGTTCAGGAAGTAGTGGAGCCGGGCATATAGCCCATTCTGTGACCCTTCAGAATAAGTGTCTTCCGGGGGCAACGTCATGAAATGGGCGTAAAACATGCTGCAATTGGTCGAGAGCTCCGCGGTTCAGTACAGTCAGCCATCTTACTTCCGTGTTGGAAATTAGATGCATCGAAAAACTAATATTTAACACCAAATTAGTTTCTATAGTAACGATGGGAACATATCTAGCTTATAAATGCCTATATTTGACTTTTGGAACATTTGAAAAGCATGATACAGCTCCTTTAAAGTGTTGAGAAGTGAAGTAATTTTAGGAAATGTTGGGCTGAGTCACATTAATGACAGCAGTGGAAGTCAACAGCAAAGAAGTGGGAGACAATGAAATGAATGCAGCTATACAGAAGCAATTATAAATCCTCTTGAATTTTGCCCTCAATAATAACAGGCTGACAAGAACTGTATTACGCTAATATGCTCTGTAGACATGTTAATGTGAACTTATCCCCTTTAAAAGTGGGCTGCAGTTTGTTTTTGCACATCTCCATCTAACCTCTCTTATTCAAATCAAATGAGTTTGACCTGCTGAGCCGGCAAGGAAGGTAAAAAAAATACACTCTGGATTTTTCCATTTGGATGATTTCATGTAATATATTACTGTAATTATCTCATTCATGTCTCCTAAAAGAACGGATCACTGCTTACAGTTAGCTTCCTGTAATGCAACACATTAAGCTGGGTAACTGCACTGTGCAGAAACACAAAATATTTTACCTGAGACTTCAAAAACTGAATGACAGACTGCCCCAGCAAATATATAATTATCCATTTTCTTCATGAATTCAAACATGCTTTTTAATTTTGTTTGCACACAGTAAAGATCTCATACAGTTCTCACAAGTTTCTATATTTCCAAACAATATTGGATAAAGAAAATATCTAGAAAAGTGTAAAATAAATGACAGAGCTGTCACATCTGATTTTAACCTTGATCCTGTAATTTCCCAGAGCAGTTGGCTTGTACACCTCAGTGCACTGGAGTGTGAGGCTGTAAATGTTTGTGCACCTGGATGGTGGTGTGCCCTAAGGGTTTTTATGATAATGTCATAAAATTTAGAAATGGATCTGGAAATGGATTTCTTTTCAGAAGGCTGGATGCTGCATTTTGTAAAACTGCTAGGAGATGCAGCTTTTCTATGGGTGAAGTGGGAACGCGCCCAGTATGCACTTGAGCAAAAGGTGGGCAAAAAAGAATAAAAATAAGGGGAAAAATAATTTTGCACCAACCAATTTTCCAGATGACTCTCATTTCCGTGCCATTTTTGTGGCATGGAAATGAGATTTTTCCTTTATTTAATTTAAACTTCTTTTTGTTTTTTTAATTTAGTTTTTTTTCTTTTTAAATTTTGTTTTTTCTTCAACTCACTAATGCATAATTTTATGTAAAGCACTTTGAATTGCCTCGTACATGAAATGTGCTATAAATAAATTTGCCTTGCTTTGATCCCACGACTGCCACATACTGTGCCCCAAAACAACCAACTTTCTTTTTTGTTTTTTAAGTTGTTTGGGGGGAGGGGGGGCAAATAGTAAAATATTAGGGAGTAATGAGGGTTGAGCCCTCGTCATGTTAATGGTTGGATATAGAATACAGACAGATAGAACAGCAACATCATGTGTGTTTAGGCCAGTGTTTCTGAATCCTGGTCCTCGGGGACCCCTGCCCTGCTGGGACCCATTGACTGTGTCTGTCTACTGTACTGTCTGACTTGATGATCAGACGAGAGCTGCGGGAGTCGTCGGGGGCGGACCTTAGAAGCAGCCCATCTCAGCCGGACAAGTTCGCCAACAAGAAGACTGCAATATTGGAGGATCTCGAGGCATTTGCCTTTATTTAGCTCAAAGTTACTGAACACTGTGCAGATCTGATCAAGTCTATTTTCAGAGTATTGAAACGGCATGTTGTTAACGGCAATTGCATGAACTTGTACTGTAGCAGAAACGTCTGCAGACAGAATGTTATTTACCTGTTAAGGCGCAACATTAAGGACAGTGACCTGGTGAATGTCCAGGCTCAAATTTACAAAACTTTAAATGCTTTGCCTTGATGAATGAACTTAAAACAAATAAAAGAAATAGAAACTTCTTTGTTTTGTTTTTTTTAGATGGGGGTATAAATAAATATCATTACAACCTCCCCATAAATGCTGTCCAGGAGGTTAATTCACATCTACACTGTAGGGTCTCACTTCTATTTAAAAAATCTTTATTCCTTCTTATTGTTAAATGTGTTGAGGGTCTGAAAGGCACCTATAAATGCAACATATTATTCCTATTGTTATTATTATTATTATTATTATTAAGGGTTTGGGTACTCATGGATAACATGAGGGGGGAGTGCAAAGGGAGCATGTGGAAAGGTATGGATACACACCAGTAAGGTTTTGGCATAACCTCCAGTTCAGCTTTATATTTATCTGAGTAGAATAACTTGTGGCTACAACACGTCAGTGTTACTTTGTTGCAGCAGTCAGATATCAGCCTGTCCAGGTTTGTGAACATCAGCCTAACTGCAATATGAAACACCAAGGCTGTTTGAAATAATTTTGTAGCCTATTGAAAACACCTAAATGGATTTATTAGTAAGGGGCATCACATGGAAGTCCCGTCCAAAAATCGGAGCTTGTGTCAGTGAGCGGTGAAGCCAATCAGGACCAGGTTCTGGCGGCGGCGGATGCAGGTCCAGAAGCTGCAGTTGCTGAGTTGGAACTGCACGATCCGACTACAGTTGGACGGATCCCGCGATGTTTGATGATCATGTGATCTAGTCACGTTTTCCTGTGCAGTGCAGTGCAGGCGCAGTCTGAAGTCGGACAAAGTTTCTAACCAGCATGCAACACTCCAGGACCACAATCCCTCACTTCCAGCCGAGTTGCGCTGCAGATAGCCAAAGTCAAATGAGCCTATTCCTACTTCAACACACCTGACTCAGATGAATGGCTCGTTAGCAGGCTTGCAAAGAACTTGATGAGCTGTTGAGTTGATCTGAATCAGGTGTGGTGCAGAAAGCTGAACGGGAAGAGACCAAACAATAAAAAAGAGCTCAGGGCTGTGATTGAAGCATGCTGGTCTTCCATAACACCTGAGATATGCCACAAGATGGTAGCATCCATGCCACGCCGGGTTAAGGCAGTCATTAAAGGGGTCCCCACCAAGTACTAAGTACAGATGAAAGATTTTACTTTAGGAGGCCTGATATTTTTATATTTAAAACCCGTCTCTGATTGATTCTATGCAGTGTTCAATTTTTTTTAATTTTTGAATTTGGGGTTTTCTTAAGCTGCAACTTCTAATCAGCGACATCCAAACAAATAAAATCTTGACATATATGTATTGATTTTTTTTTTTTTTTGTTATACTTGTATGATCCCCGAGGGGAAATTAGGGCTCTGCATTTTACCCACTTGCTGTGAGTATAGAGAGCAGTGGGCTGCTACTTAAAGCGCCGGGGAGAGTTGGTGGGGGGTTAAGGACCTTGCTCAGGGGTCCACAGTGGTACACCCAGGAGTCGTGTCGGGGTTGAACCCGGGTCCTCCACGCCCAAGCCCACGACGCTACCACTGGGCTATCCACTCCCCTTTCACATATTATTTGTCTATACAATATGTAAATTGCACCTTTTAAGTTGAATTACGGCGATACATAAACTTTTTCAGGATATTCTAATTTTTTGGGTAGTACCTGTACATGTGCTCCATCCCTTGTGACAGTTATCAACTGCAACAGAAAACATTTCTTACATCATTTTGGAATAAATAAGGCATGTCAAATTTGGTGGTGAATTTTTTTTTTGTTTTGTTTTGCTCAAAATGTTGGCAAACTTTTGTTCAGATAAATAGATTTAAAAAATGAAAAGGAAAAGAAAAGCTACAGTAAATGGCTAGCATTAGTTGTTTAGGAACTACTGCTAGCTGGCAGTGCTCGCAGTGAGTCTCACTGACCTGCTTATGGAGTTTGATGGGGGGTCTGATGGTATGGCATGAAATACACCGAACAAAAAAATGAGTAAAGATGTTCAACTTGCACTCCTGGCATTCTCAAAAGCTGAATGTTGGCTTAGTGTGTTGGCCTTGAAGTAAAACCCATGCTCCCCTAAATCTGGGACATCAAAGCTTATTGAATGTCTTTTAGAAGCAATATGTGAAACTTGCAGAATAAGTTCAGAGCAGATACTCACTTAACTCCACTTTGAATGCCATTCATCTGTATTAAAATTAGCTTACATGCATTTCTGAAATGGTAGTGACAGTTCATGACAGATATTGGTCTAGGTTTCTGATACACCACCTCTGGTTGCCTTCAACCAGAATGAAGGCAACCAGAGTTTGTGCGTCAGAAACCTAGGCCAATGTAACCCTTTCATTTTGAGCCAAACACTGCCTGCATATAAGTTGTATTGCTTTTTCTAAAAGGAAAAACAGATGAAAAAATACACAATGGCACAAACATGAGAAAGTCAGGGAAATACAAGCCTGAAGTCAGACTGAGTTGTCAAACACAATTATAATAAGGTTTTGCTGTTCCACAAAACATGTGTTTCCACTGGTCATTAGCAGAAAGTGTCAAATTTGAGAATACAAACAAACAAAGAGTATGTTTTGCTGTGGACCTGAACAAAAGCTTTCTGTGTTTTAAAAGAAAGAAAAAAGTCTGTGGTTTGACTCTCTTCTTCAGTATGAGTGCTTTCACCCGTGTTGATTGGTCTCATAGGCTGCACTGAGATTTTTATGTCCCCTCAGTCTGACTCCTGCTGTTTGTCTCTTTCAGGACAACAGATGGTTGTTTTCCCTTCAGTCTGTCATGTTGCAGTAAGGTGTTTTTAAGTTTATCTTCACAGTCTTGTCTTGTTAAAATATCTGCCTTGAAATAAGATCTGCTCCTGCATCTTGGTTCTCATGCTAATGAAAATGTTCTCCAAGATAGTCAAAGGGTTTGTTTTTACAAAGGGCATGTTTTGTTTTTCACACCTGGGCCCTCATTTACTAAAAGCTCTAATTTAATTTCACCACATAGCTTGTTGAAGAATCATTTAACAGTTTAACACATCTTCTGGCATTAAATTAACATTTTCTTAACTTCACTTGGTTCAGAGAACAATACATTAAATTGATTACTATTTGAACGCTGGCTGAGGTTGACTGAGAGGAAGGTGACAACAGTTACAGTAGATGAGATTGGAGTCTTTAGAGGGAAAGTTTTTATGATGTTCACCATTTGTCTTATTGTTTCTGACAAAAGGTGTCATCACCTGGAAATCCCACTTTTTCATGTTAAAACGTGTATTGTGATAGGACCTCAGTTAAAACTTGCCAGAAACTCCGGAGAGTGAAAGTAGCTTCGTCTTTGAGTGCGGGCTTTCTCGTCACACCAGAGTCGGCCACAAGAGCACGCTCTCCACAATACGTGATTTGGATTTGCTGCCGGCATTGACATCAAAGCCGGTAGCTGCTAGCTGCTAACATCAGCTCTCTTTAACACCACCTGAAATTAGCTGATTATCTGCCACCGAGTGGCAATTATGAGGTTTGTAAAGAGGGGGGGGGGGGGCTTAAGCCCCCCGGCAAGGGGGAGAAAAAAAAGGGGAGAGGTGGGTTGGAAGTTATTCATCACTGCTGACTTCGGGTTTTGGTGGAAATGCAGTGGGCACTAGGGATGGGTGATATTTTATCGTGTGCGATATATCGTCAAAGAAATTCCCACAATAATAATGCCGCCCCTTGAATTTATCGTTTTTATCGTGATATGACAATTTATTAGGTTGTGTTTGCAGTTGCACTACTTTGTTTTGTTTTGGGAAGGCGCGACCCCCCCAAATTTTAAATAAGCCAGGTTAGTTTTTTCTGTTTGCATCATTTGAATAAATGTGGAATTTGGTCTCTCATATTTCAGACTTGTTTGATTGGTGACACTACAGTTTTGCAATACAGGTGCACTACTTGACCTTAATTGATATAGTTTAGTGGCTTCTAGTAAATTGTAGGGCTTTCAAGACAGAATTTAGTGACAGATTTGCTAATAGTTTTCTATCTACGTCACTTACTCGTTCGCCACCAATGTGATAAATAAGATTGAAATTATCGTGATACATTGGGTTTTTGTTTAAAATAAAATTTTAGTCCATATCGCCCATCCCTAATGGGCACTCGATCAGATACAAAATTCGTAAGCACAAATATCTGTTCTGTTCGTATCTGGTGGGTAGTGGGCCTAAGACACTTGAACTTGGAGGACTAATTAAGTGGGTTTTTTAAGATGTTGCAGAATTAAAAGTGAGACTGTTTCTGCAGTTTGCCACCGTATGTTATGCATTCAAAGGGAAACTAAACCATTTCCTCTGTATCTACATTAGTATGAACACTCCTTCACCTTTACCTTCACACTCTTGTAAAGGATTGTAGCAACAACCTTTGGATCTTGAGGGTGTTTTTAATTAAATTACCCAGTTATTGACCTGTTTGAAGGGCAAACACAATTGTAAGAAGAAACCGAGGCACTGTTTGTTGTCCTGGCTCTTCATATTTAACTCTCCAGGACCCCACACTACGCTCTCTGAGGTGCTCCGTCTTTTCTGCAAATCCCAACAGGCTGCTGCTTCACTTCATTCTGCACCTGGTGGATTAAACAGCAGCTTAATGGAGCCTCAGGTGACTGATGTGGAGTTCTGAGAGGAAGAGCAAAGGGGGGTTATTCTACTCAGCTCTGAAGTAGGGGGACGGTTTCCCAGCATCCTTTGTGTGTACTTAAAATGACCTTGAGAGCAAAATGTTGACCCTTTTATTCGGCTCAAATTGTTCATGCATATTGCTCTCAAATTGTAATGTGAAGAAAATTGCTTCATCTGCTTCGCAAAGAAAGAATTTAATCAAAATCTTGTCTTGATGTGCCACAGCTGGGAAAGAAATAAACCTGAAGGAGCAGCTTGATTGATTAATCTATAAGGATTTACTGATTACTACCTTCAGCGTTTATTTGAAGTTTTGGCATTTAACATGCTGAGTACCATCATTTTTTAAACACTTCACCCAACCAGTTTCCTCCTGCAGGCAGAGTGACTCATGGCAGAAAAAAAGAGCTTTTATATCCCAGAGTATGTTTCCAAGGTATTTTAAAACCATACACAATCCAAAGGGTAGAAGAGGATGGTGTTAGTGTGCTGACCTCACTGCAAAATGCCACAGGACTGAGATCCATCTGACCCAGCAGTCCCTTCGATTTTCTGCCTTGCACTTACTCATGAACCCTGTTTTCACTGTACTGTCACTTGCAGTTGGTTCAGGTTAGAAGTTAAAAGCAAATGGTTAGTGACATAATTTATTAAGAGGGTTCGATGTTACAAATACACGTTTATCTAGCAAACACTAAACATGATTTAGATTTGTAGTAGCAGCCCTTCTTAAAGCATGTGAATCTTTGGCTAAAAGCAATTTTTTTCGTTTCCCGTCTACTTTTCCATCCCCGGTAAGAATTTTAAAAAACATGGTAAAGGTTCAAAAAAAAGTTTTTTAATGTTGTATATTACACAAATTGATGTACATATGTAAGATTGTAGAGTTCAGTTAAAAACCATACAAAAAGAAAACAAAATTTTGTACATTTAAGTAATCTACTTACAAAATTATGCAAATTTATCCATCTTGACTGGCAACATGTTCAGTGTGTTCCCGTTCAGCCATGGGATTGAACGGGATTGAATGGGATTCTTTGTTCCTTGTCAATCACTATTGTCTGCTTTCATTTGAACATAATAAATTTCCATAATTAGGTAAAGTTATAAAAAAAAAAAAAAAAGACAGCTAAAAATAAGGCAAGTGTATGATGCTAAGCTTGTGGTGGATGAATTGGGGGACAATTGTATGGTGCAGCAAAATTCTGTATGATTAGTCATGGGTCTTGGTGGGGTGTAAAATATGATCAGAAAACACTTGACTAGCTTATTGAATTTAGACAAAAACATTACTTAGAATTAAACAAAGATTACAGATTGAGGTAAAATACATTCTTTTTTAAATGTAGCCATGATTATCATGGACATTTTTTTACAGGTTGTTTCATGTAAAGACAGTACATTATGATAAAACTTTGTCATTTCCTGGTTGGTTTTTAATGCAGTTGTATCATTTATGTTTATGATAAATTTTAAAATAAGAACACAAGATGGCAACAACTTTGAAATGTAAACATAATACATATCCGCCTGTGTGCCATGTAGATATGTTTTTAGAGAGGACATTATACCTTATGTGATTAACTCAACACCTTTGTGAACTGTTTGTTGCTCTTTGTCATGTCACACTTATCAAATAGAAAGTCAGCATCACATCACTGCATGCTGACACACAGAAAGTCAGCGTTACAGATTAAGCTAATACGTAAAAGTTAACGTGACAACAAAAGCTGCCTCCACAATGTTGACAGCACATTTCAGTTCTTCGTTGCCCAAAAGCTGTCTTCAGCGTCTCCTAAGGAGAATTTAAAGGCAGTGTCAGAATAACAAGCTCATTATATAAATGCAGTTATTGGAATCTTCTGACAAGTGCACACTGTGATTTTAAACATCCATGAATGGGCAATCTCAGCCATTATCGCCTCCTTAGACGGATTTTACAACAATGCAGAGGATTGAAAGATGTTGAATTGCAGTTGTTATGGTGAGTCATGTCATCAATGCTGTCATTTTCTGACATTTTGAGATTGCTGTTTCATTTCTGAGTCACCAAATTCTGGAAAAGACAGCTTGGTGTCTCAATTTTATTTGTATTTTAAGCAGCTGATAGTTTACAATTAAAATGGCAGCTGAGCATAGGATGTGAAGAAAGTAGAACCTGTGAGCCTGAACTGGTCTAAAACAGTTGTTGAAGAGCATCAGATCAGATGAGTGAAAGACAAATCTATCAGGAGCTGGTCAGATTACAAAGTCAGTGATTTGACTTGTGCACAAGCTGAAGAAGCAGCCTGAGGGGGATTATTTAAGGCTTTGGCTCTCCTCTTTCTTCCCAAGAAACCACATTCACAATAGACTCATAAACTGTTGGGTGCTTGATCCTCCTCCCGTTCTTCCTGATGGAAAAACATTTTCCTATCAAAGTTTACCACGTACAGCCAATGTGCCACCCATTTCATGCTCTGGAGAGCACCTCTCTGTGCATCTGAAGGGACTGTAAAAGGGCACCTAGTGATGAAGATGGAGAGTGATGTAGCTCATTTACCAGCAGTGTTATTGTAACTTGTTTGCATCATTTAGTCTATATTTATAACAAATACGTAAATGAGACAGTGACCAAATAGACTAGTACACCAAGACAAAGACAAAATGTATTCATGCTTGCATCAAGAAAGAAAAAAGTTGGCAAATTTTCATCAAAGACAAGATCCAATTGGACCTAATTCAATTGTTTAACAGGTTGAAATTAGTTTTGAAGAGATCCATTCAGATTTCATTTCCTTGTGCTGTAAAGGAGGCACATAGATTTGATCTATACAGGGGAAGATGGCACAACTAGCTTTGATGTGTTCTCATGAATAATTCAACATAATGTCTCCCCCTGGAAAAGATGGGGAGAACGTTTGGACACTTCTTTTTTCATAACATAAAATAAAACTAGATGATTTTTAAACTGTGTGGAAAAGACTCACTACTGAAAACAAGAAAATTTGAAGCAATATTTCCAGAAATACATGCAAAGCCAATAACATTACTGCTGTTGTCATCTGAACTATGCACCTTCTGCAAGGCTGTGAACTTAAAGATGCACGGTTGTCATGGTAAAGTAATCTGGGATGGAAATTAAGAATTAACTGGCAAAAATGTACAAAATTTAATGGGTTCAACAATGGGTGATCTTTTTTTTTCTCTGCATTAACATCATTTGCAGAGGACAAGCATTCGGGTAAATGCTTTTGAGCTTCATGGTTTTTTGGTTAATTTTATTATAAATACTGAGGTCCTGGTCCAGACCTCGGTATGCTATGGTATGGCAATGGTAGCTACAGTCATGCTTACAAGTTCACACAGCCGCTCTCCTCCTGTCGGCTCGCGCATCTCTGCAGGTGTGCGCAGGAGGCGCTTGGTCACAGTGCAGCTGCAGGGAGACGTAACACAACTGATGTTTTTAAGTTGTCATTCGCTGTTTTTAAGAGGCTCCTTTTCCACTCTTATCAGCAGCTAAGTTATGGACAAAAAGCCGATCAGCAGTGGTCTCGACCGGTCTCGTTCAAAAATCCCGAGACCGCCCTGTCCGAGACCGAGACAAGACCGAGACAAAATGCTGTCGATACCAAGACGAGACCGAGAACCTAAAAAATTGGTCTCGAGACCAAGACCGATCTCGAGTACTACAACACTACATTTCATTACTTTTGGGTTAAATAAACAAAACCCTATTTTTGACTTTACCTGTGCCTGACTGTTTGCTGCTCGATCTATCACACACATTACCAGGAGTGCAGTCATTGCTCCACCTAAAGCCACTGGATGCACTCACACATGAAAACATCTTTATATCTGGCAGTATTTGACCCTCGACAGCCACTGTCCATTTACGACAGTGCCTGGCTTTTTAAGTAATTTTTATTCCCATCAAACAATTCCAACAAATTGAACATTTAAAGAGTTTGAAACTACACATGGGCATTGCACAACTTGTTGATGCATTCCTACTCCATGACCATAGTAACACAAGACCACGCTGTAGCATCTCACTTGCATACATAAGTAACGTGTGGTCACACAATCAATTATATTTTCCTTTAATGTCCCCAGATGGTCTCTGGAAAGTTGAGACTTCTTGGCAGTTTGCTCATAATACTGTGACTGAATTCAAACCAAATGAACATATTTAGTGAGGACTCTCCAGCTACTGCAATGGGGATGAACTGAGTGAAAAATGATTCTGACTGGGCCCCATGATGGTGGCGGACCAAACATGCAAAAAAAAAAAAAAAGTAAAATAAAATAAAAATAAAAAAATATGAGAGATAAATTAACGCTTACCAATGTTCCACATGTGACTAATGGCTAATTGTTGGCTTGGCAACTAAAGGACATGTCCACATCCTTCCTGTGTTCATGTGAAAGAGGCGGTGCAACATCGTTTGCCTCTGGGGGAAATAAATATATAAAATTGATAGCATCAAAAGACTGGTAACAGAAAATACTGAGTTATGAGAAGCACAGATTTTCTCAGCCAAAACTTGTGTTGGCAAATAGCTCCCTGCAGTTGTTGTTGCAGGTAAGTCTAAAGAGACCAACTAGATGTTCGCATGTACTGTCTCCATCAGTCTCCGGAGAGGCTGTAATATTTACACAGATTTACACAGCTTAGCTCCTGTGAAAAACTCTGTGATGCTGCTAATTGGTTCAGTGAAGACAGGCCTATTCCTGCTTCACATGTGCATACGTGTCTAACTTTTAATTCTGTGTTTGGTGGGTGGAGGTTTACAGTGGTTGTCATGGGGATAAGACCTGGGCTTTTGGGAGATGCTCCCCAGAGCATAATTAATCCCAGGCCATCGTGTTGACACCATCCGTAATCTCACTTACACCTGGACTGGATCAGTCAGCTAATTTTGGCTGTTGTTCAGTTCCCAGCAAACTCGCAGCATTTCTTCTTTGTTTTCTGTAACAGTGACAGGTGTTTTTTCTGAGACAAGTGGCAGGCTACATTTGCAAGTTTTGGTGTGGCATTTGCTTGCTCACAAGCAACAATGCAGTGAAATATTCCTAAAAGATGCTGTACGTGAGTAGAATCATCATCTATTTAAATTCTGTCAATTAAAACTCACAAGATCTCTGTCTGTACTCTGCTGATTGGTCCTCAACAGGGTAACAGCTTTTGGGGGAAGAAGAGTGATGGTATGGAGCAGCATCTCTTCTCATTGGAGAAATTAGACTCATCAGTGAAGGAAATTTCAATGCAGAGATATTGAAATTGAGATTCTGTAACCAGCGGCAATCCCAAACTATCCTCCAAGACGACAAAGTCCACCCCTAAAAGTGGGGTTTGGGAATTTGGCATGGAGAGGATGGAAAAGCCTTCCTGCCGTCTAGACTTCAACCCTGGTGAACATTTACAGGATCATCTTGGGTTTGCTGCTCATGCCAGAGCGACTGACATAACCACTGACTTGTGTTGAATGCTGGTTAAGGAATGGGATGCCATTCCTCAGCAGTGTGTGACCAAGCTGATGGACAGCATGAGGAGGTGAGGAGTGAAATTAAATGCTTCAAAGTTTTGATTGCAAATGCTCAATATGGAATTTCCAGCTTTACTGATTATCTATTGTCACCCCAAGAAATTTAATTTCATTAACTTTTTCATTTGGAAACCCATTCATTTGAATATTTACATTGGTATTTGCAGTCGTCCTCAAAATTATTCACACCCTCCAAATAAAGAAATGGCTAAATTCAGGCAGGGGCAAGAGGGGGCACTGCCTGCCCCCCCCCCCCCCCCCAAACAAACACTGTGCCCCCTCGAATCAAATCTGCCAAAGACAGCATGAGATTCCAAAGCTCTTTTTTTCCCGCATCACACTCCGCATCATTTTTTCTTTGGAGATTTGACATATGCAGTAATGCCAACAACATGAACTAGTTTTTACTGCTATGTCATCACTCCTTTAAGAAAACCTGAAATTCTAAAACTAAAAAATTAGAATTTTGCATGAAATCAATTTAAAAAGGACTTCAAAGGTAGAGTCCGACGTTTCCCCCCTTAAAATAAACGTTAGACTTGTGCAAGTGAAATCCGTCTCAAACTGCGCCTTTGGGCCTCTACTCCCGTGCCGTGGTGCGTTTGAATGCAACTCTCTCTCCCCCTGCCTGTAATTTGCTCTTTAGCTTTGTTTTTTTGTGTTCGGGATGTTTCTGGGTGGAGATTTCTGTTTATATCGCCAGCCAATGACAGAGCTAAGAGCATGATGCTGTGTGGAAATAAGCTCATGACTGGAGCAGATGCCAGTCACTCAAACTCTCAAAGGAAAAAAAAAGAAAGAAAGAAAAAACGGCTAAACACCGTGGCTAACCACCACAGGTTATGTCCAAAAACACACAGAAGACATGTCACGCAATTTAAAGGAATAGTTCACCCTCAGAATGATTTAACTTTATTTTCCACTTACCCTGATGGTGAGCAAGACTCTGGACCACTTTTTTAATATGTCAAATGCAGCCGGCGTTTAGGACGACTTCTCGCCCCCCCCCCCCAATAGAGTTCACCAGGGTCCGAGCCAAAAAGGTCCATAAAAGTCCACAAAAAATTGTCAATATTCGTCCATACTGCTCGTCCCATGCAGTCCAAGTCCCCTGAGTGGGTAGCGTCCAGAATTTACTAGAAACTACGCCATGTAGTATATTTTTAGAGTCTAAACAAGACTACATCGCATGCCTAGCAAGCACGCCGATGCACGTTTCCAAAACTACGGAAGCCGCGGCAGACGAGATCGCGCGTTCTCTTTTTCTTTCTTTCTTTCTTTCTTTTAGATCAATATCAAACCCCTCCTGTGTTTGTCCCAGTTTGTCTAGAGCTCTCGCGCTCTTACCACAATATAAACAGTGAATTTGTTCTTCTACCCTTGAATTATCGGCAGAGTAGGCTCTGAACGCCGAGGCTTCCGTAGTTTCGTGACCGCGCATGTGCGCGATTCATGAAAGTAAACGATACTCCTTTTCAGTCTCTAAAAATATAGTAAATGACGTCGTTTCTAGTAAATTCTGGACGCTATCCACTCAGGACACTTGGATTACATGGGATGAGCAGTATGGAGGAATATTGACAATTTTTTGTGGACTTTTATGGACCTTTTTGGCTCGGACCCTGGTGAACTCTATTGGGGGGAAACGAGAAGTCGTCTTAAACGCCGGCTGCATTTGACATATTAAAAAAGTGGTCCAGAGTCTTGCTCACCATGAAGGTAAGTGGAAAATAAAGTTAAATCATTCTGAGGATGAACTATTCCTTTAACAAACTGCTATTACTCAAATAACATTTTACCCACTCCAACACAACTCACAACTCCCCCCCACCCACCTACCCATACACACACACGCACCATATTGTGTGCACTTTGTGCTACTCTTCTATGAAAAGTGCTTTATAAATAAATTTCACGCATTCATTTATATTTCCCCCATTTTTTTTTTATCGGTCGATCTACATTCCTACCCTCACCTATAGCCATGAGCTGTGGGTCATGATCGAAAGAACGAGATTGCGGCTAAGCAGCCGAAATGAGTTTTCTCCGCTGGGTGGCCGGGCTCTCCCTTAGAGAAAGGGTGAGGAGCTTGTCATCCAGGAGGGATTCAAAGTGAGGAGCCAGATGAGGTGGCTCGGGCATCTGGTAAGGATGCCTCAGGGACACCTCCCTGGTGAGGTGTTCCAGGCCCGTCCCACCGGGACGAGGCCCTGGGGGAGACCCAGGACACGCTGGAGGGACTACGTCTCCTGGCTGGCCTGGGAACACCTCGGGCATGGAAGCTCATAAGCCGCCAGCTCATCCGGGACCCCCCCGGATGAGCTCATGGCTGTGGCCGGTGAGAGGGAAATCTGGGCTTCCCTGCTTAGGCAGCTACCCCTGCAACCCGACCCGCGACAGCAGACCGTATGGTATGGTATGGTGCGATTCCAGTAATGCAAGTGATGTTGATGTATTTGTCCTAAAACCATACTGGCTGTCAGAGAGTAGTAATGGTAGTAATAAGAAGTAAGTAGTAGTAATTTCTTTTTGTGCTTTATTTATTATTTATAATCAACCAGATAAGAACCTACTGAGATAATAATGTCTTTTACAAGCGTGACCTGGCCAATAGGGCTGCAGTGCACATTATTATAAAAAACAGAAAATAAAACAATGAAACTTTAAGTTTGATGTGTAGACATACTGTAATATAAACAGATAAAAGTAAGTTTAATAAATTTAAAAAACATGAGCATTTTCTAATGCTCTTACATTGTTGCATCAAAATCTACTTTGCATTGAAGATGTTCTCCCTGAAGAGGTCTCATTTAATTTAATGTAAAATTAAATCCATTAAATACTCAAGTTCTTGTCTTATCCCACAGTGTAAAAAAGTCTTTTAGAAGTTGTATTTTCTTTTGGGCACTCAGTGGTTTCATCTCTCTGAAGCTGAATAATTATTTTTATGCCACATTTGTGTCACAGTTGATGAGTTATTGACCTTTCCTTTCTCCTCTGGTGTCTCTGCCCTGAATCACAGAGCAGTAATAACCTGAAGCAACAATAACACCAAACCCATAAAGGGCCAGAATCAGAAGGAAATGAAAAGGAATAAATAAGATGAAATATAAAAGTCGGAGCGGATCACACTTCTGCAAGCTTTTTCATCTCTAAGATGAAATCTTCACAGAAAGGTTCAGTGCTACTGAAGGAAAAGTCACATTGTACTCATTTACTGATTGTAATCTGATAATGACTAAACTTGGAGAGCCTGTTTTTACAGAACTGACACCCAGACAAAGTGAAACACTGAATCGAGTCTCTGTAGCTCTGCAGGCTTTGATTTTTCAGTCATAGCGAGAGGGGAGACGGAAAGGGGAGCTGCTGTCAAAACCAGCAGTATTGGGGAAATCATCCAGCACAGGCATGCTCTCACTGTCATTCCATGGCTGTCTAGACACATCAAGAGAATTGGGCACTGGAGCTCAGAAAACAGCCATGCAACTTACCATCCATCCACTTACCTCCTGCTGGCATCCAACCTCATCTGCTGGGCCACTCAGTACAAGAATCTTGTTTATCCATGATGCTGCCACAGGCCTCCCTGATCTGCTGCAACCTCAGAGCTGTCAGAATTGATGAATGATACAAAAGATTCTTTTAACAATAAAGCTGCCAGTTCTCTCCCAAAAGTTTGATGTTCACACAAATAAACATTGGCTTTACTTCTGCTTTGGTAAAGATCCAAATCAAGCTTCTGATAGCATGATTAGTATGAGTTTTCTTTTGCATGAATTAGCCTGCAGAAAATGATCAGCTCCTTTAAAGGCAAACTTTCATTTAAACATATGTAGAAGCCTTTGTAGTGTATCAGGTCCACACTGCACATGCCAATGCAAAAGTGTACAAATACTAGTCGGACGGGGCTTTCCAGACAGGAAATAACAGAAAATTCCTGTCACAACAAACCGGAAGTGAGGTAGGGGTTAGTGAATGCTCCCGACTCTACCAATAAAAACATGGATCACAGCAGGAGGAGGCGACTCTGAATACATTTATCATAGCTTTAATGCTGAAGGCCACATATATATGTAGAGACATGAAAATGTGGAAAATAACATTTAAAAAATTATTTTCTAAGTCACCCCTCCATTAGTTTTCATTTTGAGATCATGTGTACAAGATGCTTGGTGTCACACCTTTAGACCTTCTACGGTCTTTACACCGTTTAAAGGAGTGATGACATAGCAGTAAAAACTAGTTTATGTTGTTGGCATTACTGCATATGTAAATACTCCAAAGAAAAAAACGGCATTTTTTACAGCGGAGTATTGTTTTGAAACGCCAGACCTCACTTCCTCAGTAATACAGTTGGGTCCGGTGATGATATGGAGCTTTACCCGGAGACCACGTTGACTTCATTTTGATTGGCTACACCTTATTTGGCTATGACCTTGTGACAACCTGCGTGCTGCTCAGAGCTGGCTGCACAGTTGACTCCTCCTCGGCCCTACCTTACGCCCTCGAGACACGCCCCTGAAAACGCCTGCCCCTTCCCGGGGACTCACCTGATTTGTCCGCTGTTCACGCTGGTTTTTTTTCCCTGCCTTGGAAATGTCATTTTCCCTTTGGACCAGCAGACAGAAGCAACTCCGCCTCCGCTCCGTCAGCCAGCAAACGTGTTTATTTAATCCGAGGCAGTCCTGTCCCTCGCGCTACCGTTGTGCTGGAGACTGATGCTGTATAACAGTCCATTATTACCATTGACAACCTGAGACATCCCCACCGCTTCTGTGCTCTAGGCGCGCTGTCAGACGCGAAACCCGGAAGCCGTGACGTCAACGTGCAGACGCCACCCGTAAGTTAATAGTAGAAAATCTAAATCATTCACTAAAACACTGAAAAACCAATCGTTATATTCATATATGGTGACAAATAGTTGAGTATTGTAATTGTCCAGTGCAGATAAAAAAAGAAAACGCCTGGAAACATCTGGTTCTGCCCCTGAGAGGTGCATCACGTGACCTGTAAGTTTGTACTTTTTTTTTTTTTAAGATGATGTGATTTATGTGTGTTCGAACTCAAATTGTATATGGGGTTTAAGTCATTTTCTGTTTATCTATGGTTCTTGCTGTGGGGCAGTTTATGTGGGGAGCCAGCATCGGCTTCATTGTGGAATCATGGACTCAACTTATTGAAGACAGGAACTTCACTTGTTGCAATACAAAAAAAGATGAATTGAAATGTTTATTGTGTGTGTTTGGTTTTGGGTTTTGTAAATAAAAAAAAAAGAATAGTTGTCTTTCTTCATAAAATGAAAGGGTTTACATCCAGTGTGTAGGTCCTTGTGTAGACGGTTATAACAATACAAACATCCCATTTGTCAGGAGGGATACCTGGCTGGCACCCCGGTAAACCGTCACAACCTTATTTAGAGAAACTAGGCCAAGCTGCCCTAGCGTCAGAGTTTGCTAAAGGCTAACTGCTAGCAACATGGGCACTTCAGACAGTGAGCTATGTTTATCAGACAAGACAGCATTTAGAAAATAAATAAACTTACAGGTAATGACAAGGTTGTGGTCGCCTCCCTCAGGGTTGCTGCAGAAGTTTTCTTTTAAATCCATTTGTTTGAAAATCCAGACCTGACTGCACAGAAGTTACTACTCAGCTACACACACGCAGCTGAATCAGACAGGAAGGGAAGGGGGGGGGGCGGAAGGTGCATAGACCGTTAGGAGAGAGACAGAGAGAGAGGGCGGGGGGGGGGGGGGGGGGGGCGCTGTTTACTTGATAGTGTGCTCTTATTGGAGCAATTTAATTACGTAGAATGATAGAACTACGTAGAATGATAGCCTGCTGTCTGATTCAACTGTTTCTGAGCAGAGACAAAGCTGACAGACCATAAACAGGAACTTTGATTCTCACTCTGGACGTTCACATGGCCTCATCAGTGCACAACAGATCATATTATACACCCAAAACCCAAGAAAAGTGAAATTTGATGTCATAGCACCTTTACAAAATCTGTTCCTGTTTATCTGATTAATTTCATTATGTTTTAGCAACCATCATTAATTTGTTGAGGTTTTCAGTGTGTTTAAGCGACAGTTGCTGATGAATCTCCATTTAGAGGAGATGGACTCTGCTCCAGCGGATCACCTGGGGCATGAATGTCCCTGTGTTTACTTCCACCGACAACTGGCTAACTTAGCAGCTAAGCTAAGCTAACATTTCGGTTTCTACGTCCCACTGTTGCAGAGTCAATTCAAGGAGAAGAGGAGGTTTCTGGCGGTGATCAAGAAGGTGCTGGCCGGGAGAGTTCTGCCTCAGCTGTAGAGGTGGGGTTAAGAAATAAGACGGATGTTCAGAAAGATGATGTCTAGCTGCTAATCGGCTGTTGTCTCACAGTTTATCTGTTATTGTTTTGCATTGGTCAATAAGTGGAATTCACAGGACTTCACCTACTCTGACGTCGGAGGTCACATGATTCCAAAACTGTGCGGTGATTGTGAACGAGAGTTTTATCCCCTCCCCTTCCCTTTCTAAGTAATACTTCTTGGTTCTTTTCAACTTAAAGGAGTGATAACATAGCAGTAAAAACTAGTTTATGTTGTTGGCATTACTGTATATGTAAATACTCCAAAGAAAAAAAACAGCATTTTTAACAGCGGAGTATTGTTTTGAAACGCCAGACCTCACTTGCTCAGTAATACAGTTGGGTCCGGTGATGATGTGGAGCTTTACCACGTTGACTTCATTTTGATTGGCTACACTGTAGAAATGTAGCTAGTAGAAAAGAGAGCTCACTTAAAAAGGTTTTATCTAAAGAAACATACAGCGTTAAAAATGATGATACTTTGAGAATGTTAAGTTAGTTTACTAAATGTGATCTTTAGAGGAAAAAATTTAATAATAATTTAATAATTAACATAGATAATTATGTTTTTAAGGAGATTGAATGAAAACATACAGTAGAGGCACGCTAATAATTATAGGAAGGGGGGAAAGGGGAGGGGGGGGGGGATGAAAAGATAAAAAAAAAAAAATTTTTGGGGGGGTTTCCTTTATAATGGTGGATTACAGGGAGGCCTAGAAAGTATAAATAAAAAATGATGGAAAAAAGTAGAAAAAATAAAATTATTAAGTGCTGTGATCTGTGAGGGTTGGACATGACATTTGTGATGTAATTTAACATAAGATGATAGAAAAGGAGAAAGGGGATAAAGAAATATAACACTGGACAACCGGTGACCAGAGAAGAACAAAAAAAAAAAAAAAGAAAATAGATGAACTGGAGAAGGGGGATGGATGGTTAAGAGGAGGGGGGGGGTGGGTGGGGGGTTATTTTGTTATATATAGAAAAAAAAAAAAAAAAAAGAAAAAAGAAGAAAAAAAAAAAAAAAAAAAAAATGAGAAAAATAAAAATTTTATCTCTCCACCATCAGGATAGAGGTGAATAGTGATAGTTAATTAAAAACAAAAATAAAATGATGGGATTATGTTTATTAAGTAAAAATAAATGGAAGAAAAAGGAAAAGGAGAAAATAAAAATAAAAAAGGGAAAAAAGGGAAGGGAGAAAGGGGAGAGGAGGGAAAAAAAAAAAAAAAAAAAAAAAAAAATAAAAAAAAAAAAAAAACTTAAATAAAATAAAATAAAGAGAGAAAGGAAAGAAATATTTTTAATAATCTCTAAAAAAAGAAAAAATAATGGGCATATCTAGAATAGAGGCAAAAAAAAAAACTGAAAACAGCATGAGAAAAATTCCCAAAAAAAGTAAAAAAAAACTTAAAAAAATTTACAAAAAAAATCCAAAAAAAAAAACAAAATGTGTATCAAAAGGAGGATAAAAGAGCTAGCTCAACTATAAAAACAAAGAAAAAAAAAAATAACAACTAACTAAAAAAAAGAGGAGGAGGACATCAACTAACATCACCCTCTCTTCTGTTGGAATCGTGCACTTAAAAAAAAAAAAGCTCAAAGACCTTGGAGTAGATCGATTAGAATGTGAACTCCTCTTAAGCAGGGTTTTCTCAGAGAAAATGAAAAAGCTAAAATCAAACCTCTGAAAAAAAGGATAATCTAGAAAGAAAGAAGAGAGCAACAGGCAGATCTCCAATCTTCAATTATAAAAAAAAAAAAATAAAAAAACTTTAAAAGAAAAAAAAAATAAAAAAAGAAAAAAGTAAAATACTTTCAAATAGGTTTTAAAAGGAACCAGAGAGACTGAATGAACAAAGACAAGAAAGAAAAAAGTGAAAAAAGAAATGAAAAAAGTAGTGTGGATTTATGGATTAGTGATGCAATTGAAAAAATTAATAAATTAAATACTTCAAAGAGGGGGGGTGGGTGGGTCTATTAAACTGGATAAAAAAAAAAAAAAAAGGGGAATAGAGGAAACTTGGAAAATAGAAAAAAAAAAATAAAGAGAAAAAAAGGTCCGGGGGTGGGTTAATTGGGCTCATACTAAAAGCCAAAAGGTTCAAAAGAAACAGAATAAAAGAAAAAAAAAAAAAAAAAAAAAAAAGAAAAAAAAAAAAGAAAATAAAAAGAATGGGAGGAGACGGGGTGTAAAGGCTTTGATAAATGTAATGAAGAGATAAATGACAAGATGGCAATTTAAAAAAAAAAAAAAAAAAAAGGGGGATTAAAAAAAAGAAAAGGAAAAAAGACATGACAAAATCAAACAAACAAAAAAAAAGAAAAAAATGAAGAAAGTGAAGAAATAAACAAAAAAAACAAAAAAAAGAAAAAGAAACAAAAAGACAATAAATAGAACAAAAAGAAAAAAAAAAAAAGGTCAAGGAATAAAAAGGAAAAAAAAATACCTTTAAGTGTTTAATAAAACAGAGATAAAGGCTAAAAGAATTAAAAAAAGAGCTAAAAAGCAGAGCAAACCAAAAAAAAAAGACAAAGGGACCAGAGTACTTCAAGAGCGGACAAAAAACAGAAAAGGGAAATAAATAGAGTAAAAAAAACTGCCCAGAAATGATGCCTAGTAAGCACGACCCAGAAAGATAAGAACAGGAGAAAGCGAAAGCTGATCAGCTAAAATCCAAGAGACAAACGAGAACCATCGAAACCACATACTCAAAACCATCAAGTATTCGTAATAACTCTAATTCCTCATCTTAATTTTTATCTAAATTTTTATTTTCTTCTCATTATCCTTAATATGAAAGCTATCACCTTATTTGGCTATGACCTTATTTAGAGAATCTAGGTCAAGCTGCAGTCGGAGTTTGCTAAAGGCTAACTGCTAGCAACATGGGCACTTCAGACAGTGAGCTACGTTTATCAGACAAGACAGCATTTAGAAAATAAATAAACTTACAGGTAATGACAAGGTTGTGGTCGCCTCCCTCAGTGTTGCTGCAGAAGTTTTCTTTTAAATCCATTTGTTTGAAAACCCAGACCTGACTGCACAGAAGGCACTACTAGCTCCATACACACAGCTGAATCAGATAGGGAGGGGGAGCGGGGGGAGCGAAGCGAAAGGTGCACAGACCGTTAGGAGAGAGGAGGGGGGAGGCTGTTTACTTGATAGTGTGCTCTTATTAGAGCAATTGAATTATCTAGAATGATAGAACTACGTAGAATGATAGCCTGCTGTCTGATTCAACCGTTTCAGAGCAGAGAGTCAAAGCTGACAGACCATAAACAGGAACTTTGATTCTCACTCTGGACATTCACATGGCCTCATCAGTGCACAATAGACCATATTATACACTCAAAACCCCAGAAAAGTGAAATTTGATGTCATGGCACCTTTAAGAGACATAACGGCTTCATCTCAGGGAATGATTTTCTTCCATTATAAAGAACATGAAACATACACTTTAACTGTTCTAGACTATTTTATCATTGAAAGAGTTAATATTGTGCTTATTAGGTTTAATCATGGCCTTCAGTGTGCTATTCTTGTGTTGAACTTCCTGAAACACTGCCCAGTGTTTTCATCTATGTTTGGTTTGTTTGTCCACTGAACATTTTTGGTTGTATAAAAGATGATAAGACATCAAAATGGCCAATAGATATAAAGCTAAACCTGAGTAAAACTAAATTCAAAAGTTTTTTTTTCATTCTTTGTTGTTTTCTTTCTTTTTTTTTTTTTTTTTTTTTTTTTTTTTTGCATGGGTATTTTCACATTTCACATTCGATATAATAGGGGATTATCACGCTTCCATGTTCCGGTTTCCGGAACTTGAAACATTTAGCCACTTCTCTTCCAGGGCCACTTCTCTTGAATAAACACCAACACTACTTAAATTTTCATGGATTCCCGACTGAAGTGATACTAAGGAAGAAGTGGATCAAAGCAATTCACCGGAGTGAAGGGCCGAACTTTAGAATGAAAAAGGTAGCATGTTTGTGTGTAGCCGGCCCTTCAATGATGCTAACAGCTGGCGTTAGCAGGCTAGCGTTAACAGGCTAGCGTTTTCTGACGTGCCTAACTTTGTGCGTCTTAAAACTGTAAGAAAATGGGTGTTCAAAATACCTTTAAACATTTACCCTTCTATAACCCATCTTCAGCGGGACCTTTTGCATCAGGAATTGAAAACCAAACAATGCAGAATAAAAGTTCAACCATTTATTACAGATCACAAGAAATACATTACAGAGCTCTGTGTTCAGAATCCCGGCCCCGTCACTAACAAGAGTGCTCGGGCCAGAAGTCTGACACCTCCTACATGTCTCTGTTAGTCTTATATAGCATAATGTAGGTAGAATCTTGAAGAGTCAAGGCTCCTCCCTTCTGGCTCCTTGGCCCCTGAGAGTTTAAAAGAGTGGAAAAATACAGAAGAAGGAAGGGGGAGAACAGCAAACAACAAAACCCCTAATACTTTGCCCTGTCTCCTGTGTCCTGTTTCACATGATGAGCTAAGTAAAACAAAGGGTCCACAGGTCATAAACTGCCTAATCAATTTGCTACTCTAGATAATAAATGCTAGATCCTGAGAGCGAACTCTACATAACCTTTCAGGTCACTATCTATATCACACATAAACCAATTCTCCAAAAGCATGCATAATCCTACAAAACACACAAGCATCTGAAAATCGGGTCTGTACCCCCCCGTTTCCAGTGGAACAACTGGGGATTGCCAAGAAAGGAGACGCTTTCAGATGCTTGTGTGTTTTCAGCCACACAAAGTTAGGCACGTCATCAAATGTTAGCTGGCTAATGCTAGCCTGCTAACACCAACTGTGTAGTCTGCCGGCTACAAACAAACGTGCTACGTTGTTTTTTTATAAAGTTCGGCCCTTCACCACGGCGAATCGATCGCTTTGATCCACTTCTCCATAGTATCATTTCAGTCTAGAATGAAAACTTGAGTATGTTTGGAGTTTATCCTATTTAAACAGTATAACAGAGCAGGAACGGCTGTCGTTAACATGGCCCGGAAGAGGATGTGCCAAAATCCGGGAACTTCCGGTAAGCGTGATAATCCCCTATTGTGGTCAGTTCATACAAAAAATTGCCTTTGTAAGGAAACCAATGCATTGTATGGGATCTTGTCCTTGATTCAATCCCCCAATCCTGAAAATGTTTGATAGTAGAGAACCCCCCCTCTTTTAACAGGAATTATAATCTTCAGACGAAGTTGACTCGGGAAGGCAGCCATTTACTTCTACTGGGTGGAGATGGAGAGGGCAGAGGAAAGATGGCCAACGGGCACCGTAACTCTAAGTCAGGGAAACGCAAGTTAATAACAAGGTCATATATTTATACATGGAAAACAAAGAGCAAAGGAGGTAAGTGTTTATTACATCACCCAGCACCATTTCAGTGAGTCATGCTAATAGACTGCAGTGAATTGGATTCTTGTTTCCTCTGCTGTGAAATAACAGCACCATGTGGGAAAACACACCAGCAATGAAAAATAAAAACCACATTCTCAGTCTCCACACCAGACTTGGTTAATGAGCTCATAATATGGTTTTCCTCTTCTCATTTTACACATCTGAGCTCCCCGCCCACAGACACCGACTGAAATAGCAGCCATCTAATGGTCCTGAGAAAAACAAACAACTCATTGCTTCCTGTTTTCTCCTGAGAGTCATTTCTCCACAAACAGCAACAGCAAATAAAGTTTGACTATTTGCACCCGAAGTGGCCACTAATCCAAAATGAATTCATGTTTATAATTTCAAATAAAGCATCAGTGGCACTTTGGGAGGATTAAAGTAGTCCATTTATGTTTAATGCCATGCATATAATCATTAAGTCTGTGTGTACCATTGCTTTGAAAAAAAAATTAACTCTGTTTTTACCAGAGTTATTGAATAGGCTTCAATAGTAATGTGGAATTTTGTTTTTTTCCTTGTATGTTTTCTGCTCTAACAAACATCTGACCAATAGTTAATGAATACATAGCTGTTGATTCAATCGGCCATCTAATTTTATTTACTTTAAATGCATTAATGAATAATTTAATCAACAACTTAGCTAAAGCTCAGTTTACCGATGTTAGTGGTACTTTGATTTTTAAGCCAAAAGACTGCAAGAAAAATGTAAGAATCTATTAACGTTATTTTTGTTGTGTTTTTTTAGGAAGCAGGACCCATGACAAAAAAAAAGATGTCATTGCCATTTTGTTCAGTATACGTAAAACTTTAAGATCTTGCTTCAATGGGCTCACAGCTCCACTACTTCCTGAACTTAAGCCAGTTCCTTTGTTTCCCGTCTTTCATTACTGGACCAACTGATTAATCCAGGTGTGTCTGGCCAGTTACTGAGATCAGACACACCTGGGTTAATCAGTTGGTCCAGTAATGAAAGACAGGAAACAAAGGAGCTGGCTTAAGTTCAGAAAGTAGTGGAGTCGTGCATAGAGCCCATTGTGATGCTTTGGTTTTCAAAAGAAACCATTTTTCTTACTTATTGTAACGTCCCAGCTCAGCTAGGGATAGGGGCGCACAAAAGAGAACCCCACAACACTGGGTACGTTTACATGGAGACTTTTTCCCTTTCGGAATAAAATCATCCTGATTGAGGATTTCAGGGTAGCTGTTTACATGGGAACTAATTCATTCTGATTTGGCGTGTAGATGCGCCAATACTTATTCAGAATAATCCTGTCTGACATGTGCAGAATGATGTTACATCACGTTATTTAATAAAGACAGAGGTATAAAAACTGATGGTCATGGTTGTTGTGGTTTCTGCAGGACTTTAATCCAGCAGCAGCTGATACTCATTAACTCCTACTACAGACAACCAAGAGAAAAAGGCGTAGAGACAGAGTTTGAGTTAAAAACAAACTTTTCTGTTGCAGTCCAGGGAATTACGTTGTTCACAGCCACCTGTCAAAGTGAGGAAACGTCACTCGTTGCACGTTGACATCTTGTCGAAGCATGCGCTGTAAGAGCGCAACCTCACAACTTTCCGATTCAGCGTTTACATGATACCCCGTTCGGTTTGGGGAAAGCAATATTCTACCCCCGTGAAACCGAATGAAAATGAATTCCGTTAAGCACTTTTCATTTGGAAAGAGGCAGTAGTCGAGTTGTAAAAGAGTTTCAGGGGGGATGGAAAAACTCATTGGAGATTCTCTTTAAAATCTATTGGCCAATCATATTTTTTACTGGCCAAAATATGAAACCATTTTACACACACATATCTTTAGGCCGTTAATACAGTATGCTGGATGCAAACTGAAAAAAACAAGAAGAAAAAACATATTCGTATTTAGTTAACTGGTAATTTCTGAATTCATTAATTTGAAACTTCTTGGTCAGACTCCTCTTTCTCTATTTTGTGTTTTCACACCAAGTCCATGAAATCTGGCCTCCTGGTCCTGACAGTCCTGCAGCATTATAGCCTGGTGGGAGCATAGCTACTCCCTGATCTCTGGAGAACACAGATGAACGATAAGGAGATCTGACAGTGCCTCCCTGACTTTTTTTTTTTTTTTTTTTTTGACTTGTTTAAATTTTTTGAAACCCCTGTCACAACTTTTTGCTGCTTAAATGGAGGGCAAAGCATTTGCAGATGGAAAGATGCTTTAACAAAACAAAATGATAATTAAAAAGAATAAAAAGTTTATACTAAATGATAAGTTTGCACACATCTGTTTCAGGCTGTAGTCTAAGCGCAGCAGAGATCCATTGGAGGTCTCTTAACAAACGAGGACAATAACGGTGTAAACCAGGTGGACTGTGACATGATGTTGCTGCTGCAGCTGAACAGAATCAGAATCCGACCCAAGTTGTTCTAGGAGCCATTTTAATGCTCACACTTATCTACTAAGCTTCAATAAAGGCACATATCAACATTATTTATCAAGTTGGAACAACATGACGTCGGATCTGAGCGAATGAGTGAAACTCCGCCCACCTGACTTGCCACTCAGTCGCCAGGGCAGTCAATGGAGCAAACCCTGACTAGTGCAGCCGGTGTCTTGCAACGTCTCCAAGACGCCACTTCTAAGGGGCCGTTCACACGAGGACGATTGCGGGTAAAAACAGCAAACTATTTCATCAGAAGTGCCTTTCGTTCACACGGCAACGGCGTTATTCTGGGTTGAAGACGCAAAAATCTGAAGACTCATTCCAAAGTGGAATTCCTGAGAACGCATCGTCTCGTCTGCACGGTCCAAAACGCAGAAATGATGGTGGACCCACAGACCTGCTGACACCGTGCTCACGTGGCATGCGTGTGACGTCACACAATACAGAAAAAACAATGTCGGACTACGTAAGCCCAGTGGATCGCCACGTTGCGAGCTTGTAATTGAGTGTCGTTTGGAAAAGTAACTCTCCCTCCTCATCTGTCCACACAAAGTTCCTCCTCATCGCCGCCATAGTTGTTTTGATTTTGAAGCGAACAGAGACGAACGATTGTACGCATGCACACGGACATGGTGGGGTTCTGTCACAGCGCCACCTAAAGGCCAGCCAATCCTTTGGCAATGCTGACATTGCAGCACAGTCCCTCTTCGCTGCGGCTTGTGAAGCTCCCTCTGGCATCGGACATCAACCAATCATGTTGCGTTATTGCATGTGTGCGTGCCCCTGTGCCTTCAGATTTAATTTCTTTTACTCAACATCCGTACTGCTTTCTAATAATGAAACGTTATATGAGTATTGGTGATATTTCCAGGATTTACTGTAAAAAAAGGGAGGGAATGGAATAGGGGGATGGCAGTTTTACAGGGGGATGATTTTGATCGTTTTAATTTCAGGGGCGATGCCATCCCCCCTCAATTTGAGTAATGGAAAGAGGTGTTTACATGGGTCATTTTCATTCCAAAAGATCTTTTAAACCGAAAGCAATCGGTATATTTGGGTCCATGTAAACCCAGCTACTGTTTCAGTCGAAACAATAGACATGTTTCACAACCAGAACCATGTGGGCTGCCATGTCTGCTCTGCTACTGCTACTAGGGACATCTGGTCAACACGTTTACAGGATATTTTACACTGAGGATATGCGCAAATTAAGAACACACATACGAAGAGCTCCCGAACTCAGTGATTGAAAAACGGATATTGTAAAACCCAAAAGGGTCCTGGGACATATTGTACCCTGTGGCTGGAACAGCTTGTGAAAATAAATAAATATGTATGTTTTTTTTTTGGTTGTTTGTTTTAAAGTAATGAACTTACCATAGGATGGAAGCCTGCAGTCTCCACCTCTCCATCCTCTCCATCCTCCGTAAATCTTTGACAGGAATTATTCAAACACTGGCTTGGTTGAACATTCGCCCTCATGAAGACTAAACTGTCGTGTTTGTGTCAACACACAGCCGACTGCGTCACTATGGGGTTCCTATCACCATGGGCTCAACAAAGTAAGAAAATATTTTTGTTTGTTTTAACATTAGGCCATTTCATTATATTATCCTCCCAGTTCAGTGTCGTAGCAGGGTGAGGAATTAATAAAACTCATTCTTTTACAAGAAATAATTTAAAATATTAAAGGGACTTGAGGCAGGAATTTTTAAAACAACAAACATAAATGTCCTTTTTTTTTCATACTTATGGATGATGAAGCGCTAAATACCAAAAATAACGTTTCCACCCATGTTTCTCTCCGTTGCCTTGAACAGGCTGTGTGCTGCAAAATGCGCTGCAATTCGGTGTCCGAATTTCCCGTGCTGCCCTGCGGACGTGATGTCAAATGACCTACATCCACAGTTTTGATGCAGGAAAAAGACGGTCACGTTAAATTCGAACACTGTGCGATAGTTATGGATTATTCTGCCGTCAGAATACGATCTAGATCAACTGAAACACCACTAAAAAGTGTAACTACGAAGAAAAAGCTTAGTACACAACATTATAGCTTTCCAGCTCTGCCATGCGGACGTCACGTCAAATGACACTACATCCGCAGTGTGATATAGGAAGAAGCCGGTCACGGTAAATTCAAACACTGTAAGCGATAGTTATGGATTATTCTGCCGCCAGCAAACGATCCAGATCAACTGAAAGACACTAAAAAGTGTAACTACGGAGAAAAAGATGAGTAAAGAACATTATAGCTTCAGTTTGTGCACGCTCCCGTGACGGCTTGGCTCGTGGCTGCAGTTAACTGAAGCGCCAGTCGCAGCAGTCGTGAGTTTCGCTTCTTAATCTTGCCTAAAGTCCCTTTAACATTTTAGAGACATCCCTATTCACTGTAAATTACTCGACCGGAAGCACTTAGCAGAAATTGATTGACTGCCGAAGTAAACCGGAAATGTCTGTGAAAGTGTTTATTACGAAGGCTAACTGGCGTGTATCTTCCGTGGCCTTGTTTTCTTCCCAGAATTCATTGAGCACAAGATAGCAGGGAATACGCAGCAGAGCTCTGAGTGTACCCTAGTGAAAAAAAAAAGTGAACAAAACGTGCTACGTGCTTCAACGTAGATTTGTCTCACAATAAAATAATTCAATGGTAAAATTCTCATGAACGGTTTAACAACAGCACCGGAACACATGAATGGCCGTTGTAGGTAAAGGGGCGGAGTCTTTAAACATTTCCCGTCATACCTTGTGTCTTTCTTTTTTCCTTCTGGCACCATACTGTAAGTTAAGTGTATAAGTCATTCCCTTAACTTTTACCAGGGTTACGTACTCTAAAATAGAACTGAAAAACGAGACGAAGCTTATATAGGTTCACCAGGTTGTGAAGCAGTGGCAGAAATTAATCTTTTCCTTACTTCCTAATGGCACCATGACTTAAGTGTATACGTCATTCCCTTAAGTCTGACCGGAATAGCATGTTTTTGAAGTGTAGAACAATGTCGATGTCAGGCATGTGACACATTGCTCTTATCAGAGCAGGCCCATCCTAAGCAGTACTACTGGTGCTGTACCTGAGTGAAGTGTATTAAAGGTTGAATAGGAACATTTTATTAAAAGCGATATTTTAAAAAAAGTAATACCTCCACAGGTTGTTTGGCCGGGGTACAGTAAAACATTTCCTAGAAAAATTATATTTAGCCTAAAAATAATTATAAAATAAATTTTAAGGAGTTCGATAATGGCATTATATTTACATCCATAAGCCAATACACGCCGCCATTACGGGTTGCCAAATACGACCTCTGTGTGGCAACAATATTTTGGGCACAGTTAGGCTGGCACAGGGAAACAGTGGAGATGACGAGTGAAGCAGCTGCTTCAGAGCCCTGGAGATGTTATCTGTTTCTGAGGAGGAGTGACCTGAGAAGAGCAAAACCTGGAGTAAATTTAGGTGAAGACTACACTAAATGGACCCACATAAACGTTTTCCACGGAGTCAAAACACGGAAATGGCAACTTTCCTCCTGGATCAGTAAGCTATCTTGTTTGCTAACTTGGCTAACGTTAGCTGTCAGTTATCAACTCTGCGTTACTTGTTGGACATGCTGCAGACTGTTGGTCACTTGCGTATCGGCAGCAAGCCTGGCACCCAAACGGCTAGAGCTGTTTTTCTGCCCTTGCAACTACAACCCAGACACACGTGATGCCGCTGTTTTCATATTCAACCTTTAATTGTTAACTGCAAAACATGCTTTCCTATTTATCAGATTAAGCCAACAGTACGATTATAGTACATTGTTACCACATTAGAAATATATTAAAAGTGTAACTTTATACATATTTAAGACACAATATAATGCACTTATAATACAATGTAAGTACACTTTAATTTGACTAATTGAACATGTATTGGTACATTCAAAGTCATATACGTACTTAAAGTATACAATTGTATATATTGTTCCACTTTAGCACATAAAAGTACACTAAATACACTTTAAGTTGAGCTTTAATACAATTTAATTACAATTAAAATATACTTAGTACAAAATTAGTTGTTCCAAAATAGCATGCTTCAAGTTACCTAATAATAAACACACCTAAAGTAAGTTGATGATTAGTGTGGCTTCAAGTACACCAAAGCCGGCTTTTTTCTCTGTGGAAAATTAAAAAATATGCAGTCAAGCTTAAAATGAGACATCATGACATCATTCAGGTGTTAACGACTGGTTTTTGGGGTGTTAACATTCAGGTAATGACAGATAAATAAAAAGCAAATTAAATACCTGGGTCTATTTAGTTTTTACAACGTATCTGAAGGAATAAGCGGAAAGAATGCTTTCACAAGATAGCTGTGGAGTCTGCAGTTGCTAGGCAACGGGACTGGAGCACTGGGAAATTCTCAGCGGCTAGGCTGTCCCATTTCACCAGTTTACCATTTCAGAAGGCTGCTTCTGAATGTGCAGACTACGTCGCACACTCCATAGCCTATGTCGTCCGCGCACTTAGAAGCGCGTTGACTTCAGAATGTGGCACGGTTTACGTATCCCGTCTCGTCAGGTGCAGAAACAAGACGTCTGTCTCACTTTTGTGACATCAAATTTGGATGAAATGCAACATGACTGTGCAGGCTGCGGCTTTGACACAAAATGGATATTTATCTAATTTAGGACCACAGAGGTGCCCTGGGTCAGTAAGAAAGAAATAGAGTTTGTGCTCCTTAGACTGGCATTAAAAAACCCAATATGAGTTGCATATGGCCAAAAAAATTGGAACTGAGCTGTAGTGTAAATGTAGCCTTAGTGAGGGCAATATGGACCAAGCTCTGGCATCGGTCATACAGGAGCCAGACAGCGAGGGCTCAGCACCCCCTTCTGGATTCCCCGGGGGGACATGGTTAAAAATTTGGTTGAAGTCACTCTAATCCTCACTATATCCTCATTCAAAATCCTCTGATTTTTTATTTAGTACTATATCTCAGGGTCAAACCTTGAATTTATCCAATACTAAAGGGTCAGTATTTAGCATAGCAGCATAGCTTACTGATTACGGTTTAATCTTCATTTGTAAAAAGCTACATCTCAAGTGCTGGCAAAAACAGCACTGTCATGCACTTAAACTGGTGCTCTTTAACTCAAAGCTGCTTATTTAATTCTAAAAAGTTATTTACTGCCAGTTTCCAGTTTATGAGGATCCAAGATTCCTTTTATTACGATGAATCAAACCCTTAAAAGTACAGTTCAAGCTTTGAAACACTGTTCTGTATTGGAGCTATGCAACAGCCCTGTACATTTCTGTCAAAAGCAAGAGGAAGACCTGAAAATAAAGCCAGACTGGCCACCAGCTGAATAGATCTGCAGTTTTAGTGTGAGCAGATGCAAACCCGAGGCTCTGCTACAGTGTCTCCTACTGCCTGACATTTAACATCTGCCACCATGCTAGAAGGCAGCTGGTGGTGACAAATGCTCTTTTGATTGATAAGGGTTTTTTTGTTGTTGTTTTTCTTTTCAAACCACAAATCCAGGTAAAAGATGTTACTGATGCTGATCTGTTTCCCCCCACAACAGCCTGGTGGGACAGCAGCAAAGACACTGCTACCTGCAACACGTGCAAAGCAATGAAGTACTCTAAAAACAAAACAAATCTCCACAAACACTTATGAACAGCACACGCTCCAAAGAAAACGGATAGAGGAAGAGCCCAAAACAAGACCCCTGGCACAGAGAGAGGTCTGGGAGAGGCCTTTCAGCGTAATGAGTATCCAGGTAGCTGATTTGTAAAATTGAAAGTGAGATATCAATCTCCAGCATGAAGTAATGTTGCTTTTCACAGTGTAATTATTGATTTAAAGCGGTTATCTCAAACTGCACGTTTAATTTTTTTCCATCTCCATCATAATGTTTTTGTGATAATACTTGGATTTATGTTGCCATTGTGATATTTATTTGATCAGCTGCTAGCCAGGGCAAAGACAATCTATTGATCAGCCAAAACTTTCCAGTGTCTGCTCTACTAAACAACTGCACGAACAAAACAAGAATTAGGAAATGCCTCACGTGCTTTACAACAGTGAATTCTCACGGACAGTTGTGAAGGTTGAATTCAGGTCTGCTCAAGAGACCAGATTTGAAATCTTCCCAATGTTCTTCTTCTTCTTAAACTCTTCTTAAAAAGATGTTGATTGTTTGCTGTGATTCACTGCTTCTTGTTTACCTAGAAATATCTAAAAATTGTTTTTAAAACTATTGGCATGGTTGCCCCTATTTATAAATTCAAAACAATGGAAAACCAGGGTAAATATTAGTTTAGCTTTAACCTGCTCCTGAGGTCTGAAGTTGAGGCTTGAAGCTGAATAGGCTGAAGAATGATGCGGCCATTAGCCTGAGAGGGAGGGGCGCTCAGTTTGAATACTGTTGTTGGCAAACAGAAACGCTGCGGGGACTTTGGACTCTACCTTTAAAGAGAAACATAAGGCAATGCATCTTAGTTCAAAAAATTCAGGAAAGGCTCAAGCAACCCCCGCAACCCCGAGCTGGACTAAGCGGGATAGAAAATGACTGACTTATCAAGAAAATTTGTTCTGTTGGCAGAACTTTTTGCTTATTACAAGAAAAAAATATCTTGGCCACTCTTAAAATAAGTAAATATATATATATATATATATATATATATATATATATATATATATGTTATGTTTTTTTTTGTTGTTGTTTTTTTTTGCTTGTAATAAGCAAAAAAATTCTGCCAATGGGACAAGCAGATTTTTCTTGATACAATTTCTTGAAATGAGATGCATTGCCTAACAAACAAGATATTGTATCTTACCAAATGGTTTTTCTTTGAGTAATTTTGTCTTATTTTGAGTGTGATGAGATATTTTGACAAGAAATTAGCAAATTGCTCATAGATATGAAGGGTGCAGGGTGAAAAAATTAAATAACATGAAATACATACCTGTAAATCCCATTAATTAATTAAATGTATCATTAATTTCTTCAAAACATCATTAAATAATTAAATTTACTACTAAATAATGTAATATATCATTAAATCATTAAATACATTAGTAAATAAATACATCATGAAATCATTAAATATGCAATTAAATAATTAAATGTCCCATGAAATAATTAAATATATATTTTTAAATAATTAATTTAAATACTGAAATGACATTTTAAAGAAAACTTCCATTTCACTGTGTATTTAATTATTTCATGCCTCCTGTGTGAGCGCTGTTGTCATGACATAATTTTAAACTGTCAAACCCAGCCATCAAACTCAGTGGGCGGGACTAACGTTGATCCTGTGAAATCGATTGTTTTGGACTGTTGACTGTTTCGTGTTGTGTTCAAACATGGCGGCTCCGCTCATGCCTGCCTGAATGAGCTCTGTGCTGAACTGATTAGAGACATTTTAGATGAAGCTAGTGACATAGAGGCTGTAGTAGCTCAACCACAGTTTGAGGTGGATAAATAAGAACAGTTTTATCGAAATCGCTAGTTATTTTGACCCAAGAGTGACTACAAATTTACAAGAAGTACTTAAGCGGTTTTCCACCACACAACCTGAAACACCTGGAACAGGTGTGCCGAAAAGCACCCCCTCTCAAGAAGCACAGTGACAGCCATAGATGGCACGTATTCATTCATATTTTACTGAAGAACCTATGAATAATCTGTAGCTACCAACTTGTTGATAAATAAATAAATGAATAAATAAATAAATAAGGGGGGAATGGGAGGAATCTAACAGCAAAATTTAAATGTTTTTTAGACCTAGGCCTACTTTGAAAAAAATAGATTAACAGAGGAGGGTGCATATTCTGACATATGCTTTGAGTATCAGCAGCAGCATCCATTGAAGAGGGGCAGCTACCTAAATTAATCAGTTTATATTAACAATAGTTTGCACCGTACGTGGCCTTGCCAGTGTCTTTATTTCAGTTATTTAGACATATATGTACACTTACTGGCCGCTGTATTAGGTACACCTGTCCAACTGCTCGCAAATGCAAAATTCTATACAGCCAACCACATGGCAGCAACTCAATGCATTTAGGCATGTAGACATGGTGAAGATGATCTGCTGCAGTTCAAACTGAGCATCAGAATGGGGAAGAAATGTAATTTTAGTGACTTTGAACGTGGCATGGTTGTTCGTGCCAGGCGGGCTGGTCTGAGTATTTCAGAAACTGCTGATCTACACGGATTTTCACGCACAACCATCTCTAGGGTTTACAGAGAATGGTCTGAAAAACAGAAAATATCCTGAGCGGCAGTTCTGTGGGCACAAATGCCTTGTTGATGCCAGAGTAGAATGGCCAGATGTTGAGTTATAGGAAGGCGCAGGTGGGTGTGTGTTTGGGGTCTTGGCACACTTTGGGCCCCTTAGAACCAACGTGGCAGTTTAACCACCACAGCCTACCTGAGTATTGTTGCTGATCATGTCCATCCCTTTATGACCACAGTGTAGCATCCTCTGATGGCTACTTCCAGCAGGATAACGCGCCATGTCATAAAGTGTGAATCATCTCAGACTGGTTTCTTGAACATGACAATGAGTTCATTGAACTCAAATGTTCTCCACAGTCACCAGATCAAAATCCAACAGAGTAGCTTGGGGATTTGGTGGAACGGGAGGTTCTCATCATGGATGTGCAGCCGACAAATCTGCAGCAACTGCGTGATGCTGTCATGTCGATATGGAGCAAAATCTCTGAGGAATGTTTCCAGTACCTTGTTGAATCTATGCCGCCAAGGATTAACGCAGTTCTGAAGGCAAATGGGGTCCAACCCAGTACTAGTAAGGTGTACCTAATAAAGTGGCTGTGAGTGTATATATATATATATATATATATATATATATATATATATATATATATATATATAGGTATATACAGTATACAAACACACACAGACATGGTTGTGCTTTTGTGGGTATACATTTCCTCATTTTGTCAAATCTTGAAGAAAGATAGTGAAAAGAATATTTGTTACAGGTGACTGTTACAGGTTACTGGAAACATAACATATATATATATATATATGCTGTGATGAGTGGAAAGACAGGGCTTGCATGTGCGGATGAGCAGTGGAGGTGAAATGCAGGAACAGAAAAGAATCTTGAACCCAAACATCTAAGCCAGATAAACATCCAACTCCACAAGGCAGAGCAGCAGTATAACACTCCCAAACACACATCATCTTACACACCAAGACTGTAAAGACAGTGTTAGCAAAGCACCAATGAAGCCACTTTTCCTCCTCAAGAACACAATAATTGGAAAGCGTTACAATGCCTCACCATCACCTCACTGCAACAGCAGTTGAGCTTTTTTTTTTCAGCCATATCAACCTCACAGTTCTGATCTTAGCTGTCATACATACATAGCTGTATACATTTAAGTTTCTGAAGATCAACCCTCACAATTACAAGAAGATACAAAAAGTACAAAGATCATCAGATTTGTGGCACAACTGTACAAAAATCCAACTTACAGCAAGCTCTGCAAAAAAAAATTCCAGTTCATGCTACCACAACAAATGACAAGTTTTTATCTGAGCACATGTACTCCTCCTTTTGTGGTAATTACAAAACAAACTACAGTAAAGAAAATGAAGTTAGAGCTTGTAATCAGCTGAAAGAACAGGGCATGATCACACTCATATGGGTCCTGTCATCCGCATCCAGGAGCCATGGCTCTCCGTTAGTCCTGATGGGATCATTGACTCAGATGTGCTGCTAGAAATAAAATGTCCCGTACCATCCCATCCTTCCCTCACTGAGCAGCTTATCCAGAAATGCACCGATATCAAACTGGTAGATGGAGAGCTGTTGCTGCAGAAAACTGGAAGCAGAGGTTATTATATGAAAATGCAGCTTACAATGTTTTGCACAGGTTTAAGACTGCCACCCTTGTGATGTGGACACCTAGTGAGCATGTTTCATTTACAGAACAATATGATGAAGCATTTGTAAAGGAACAAGTAAAGCGCTTTAGAGGGTTTTACTTCTCATGTTTATGAGAGTATGTGGAAGGACAGTTTCAGCTAAATGAGAGACACTTGAAGATAATGGGCAAGCTTTAATGCACATTTGCTCACGTGACAACGATAAACGGGACAGTCAGACATTAACATACAGGCAGAGTTCAGTCTCTGTCCTTTGAATGAAAGAAGACAGTCAAATCTGTTGGAAAACTTCACAACTAAAAATGTACATAATTCTAGAGGGCGTGGATGTGATTTTGGGTAACGACTTGGCTGGTACCAGGGTTTGGGCTTCTGAATGTCCTGTTAAAGTTTCAGCTGCAGTAAAGCAACAGGATGTTTGTGAGCAGGAATTCCCTGAAGTGTTTACAGCTTGTGTTGTTGCCAGGGCCATGTCAAATGCCAAGTCAGACATTCCTATTAAATGTTGTGATTTCAGACTTGATTTAAACTTACCTGAGACATTTTCCATCTCCCAGCAGGAGTTTGTTGCTGAACAGAAGGCGGATGCATCTTTGGGTGAACTGTTTGACCATGTCATCAAGTGACGTCACTCGACGACACGCCCACCAGGCCTATGAGAGCACGGTAAAATGTACCCCTACCCCTGACCCTTCCCCTAAACCTAACAAGACCCGCCCACTATGTGGCACACCCACTATGGGACATGCCCCCTGGGTTGCAAGCCGAAGATAGATACACTTGGCATGCATTACGTGCTGGATCATGTTGTGCTTCACCACCATATTGGATGGGTCGTTCACTCACCAGAGTCAACACAGAGCGAGCGACTATGTCCATGTTTTGTGCAGCTTACAGTTGGAATAACCGGCCAAGAAAAACTCAAAATACAACTACAGATATACAAAGAAAACATGCGGAGCTGAAGAGCTGGACCCTCATTTACAGCAGGAGTGGACGTCTGACATGAATTTACAGCCAAGCTTGTCCAGGAAAACCTCAACAGAAAACGTGAACCAGGAGCTATGCTAATGTTAGCGGCTAACTGTTAAGCATGGGTAACTTTATCAGATCGACTGCAGATTTAAATTAATGTTTGCTTTCTCTTCAGTCTGATCAACTCGCCGTATTGTAATAAATGAATGTACAATTTCATGTAAATGTGTAAAACAGGAATCCCTCAACGTTACTGTCAGCTCTTTATACCAAGTGTTTATGGTTGTGATGTGATCCGCTGCAGCACCATCACCACATCCTCATATTACTGTCATTTATAACATATACATACCTCCCCAGACCAGAAACTCTCTTCAACCAGACATCCAGAACTCTGATCCTGTTTCCATCTTCAGATCCAGACTTCCACCTGTTGAACTACTCAATCACAAATACTCTGCCATTTATCTAACCTGTCCTACCTGGACTGGCTCTTAAAAATTCCTTTCAAACAAATAACTTTGCGTCCAAAAAAGAAAACAGTGGTACACATGCTTGGCTGTTTCCTTGCAGTCTCTTCCAAACCCACGTAAAGACAACTGCAACCCAAATGTTTTCGAACATGTATTCTGTTTGTTCTCAAGCTCTATCTGTCATAGATTAGTCTTGACTTTCTGTCTGGAGAAGCCAATCAGACGTCAGGGTCTGTGGGCAAGCCACACAAGTCCCACCCACTGAGTTTGATGGCTGGGTTTGACATTTTAAATTATTTCAAGACAACAGCGCTCACACAGGAGGCGTGTAATAATTAAATACACAGTGAAATAATTAAATATATCTGTACATAAAATTTTTCTTTATAATGTCATTTCAGTACTTAAATTCATTATTTTAAAATATGTATTATTTCATGGGACATTTATTTGATTGCATATTTCATAATTTTATGATGCATTTATTTATTTATTGATTTAATAACTTAATGATATATTTAATTATTTAGTGGTAAATTTAATTATTCAATGATGCTTTTAAGAAATTAATGATACATTTAATTAATGGGAGATTTACAGGTATGTATTTCATGATATATTTATTTATTTAATTTTGTCACCCTTAACCCTCCATACAGGGACCCCTGCCCTGCTGGTTTTCAAGATGTTCCAACTTCACCACACCTGACTCAGATGAATGGCTCGTTAGCAGCTTGCAAAGAACTTGATGAGCTGTTGAGTTGATCTGAATCAGGTGTGGTGGAGTTGGAAACCTGGAATACATGCAGGGCAGGGGACCCTGAGGACCAGGACTGAGAAGCCCTGGAGAAAAAATGTAAAAAAAAAAATTCTTCTGAACTCTGGAGCAAACGTCTGTTAGCTGATGGCTGCTTGTCTCTAAGGGAAATCTTCCAACAGACTGTTCATTTCTTCCTCAGAGAGTGTGGATAGATTAGGATTCTCCTCGAGTCTCTCTTGAGCAAAGAGGGCGTCTTGCTACGATGCTGCGCATGCGTGTTTGTTGCTTCATGATTGGTGCCACCTCGTTGCGTATACGGTCGATCAGGCAGTCGTGTTAAGGAAGCTAGAGCTTGGCCTGAATATTCATATATATTACTCAAATATGCACAAATGAAGAAAAAATTACTTAAATTCATTTTTCATGGGGATATAACACAGTAACATGCTGAAAAGCTCTTAAAAGTCCATTTTTCATGATATGGCTCCTTTCAGGGTTGAGCTCTCCAGTCCTCGGATTGGCCAATCGCATCCACTGGAGATGTACAGGTGTAGGACAGAGATTTTTAATATGTCTGATGAAGGTCATACTGACCAAAATGTCACACTAGTCAAATATTTGAATAAGAGCGATACAGTGTGCAGGAATCCTTTTTGAATTTGTGGACAAATCTTTCCAGTGTGAAATATGAGGAAGCATCCATTCTTGTCAAGTTGATTTAATTAAACTCACTAACTTTTGATAAAAAATGATTGTGAAAAAAGTGAGAAGTCATCATGAGAAAAGATCAAATGTGATCTTGACATAATAGGATTAGAATACAAAACCTCTCATGAGAAGCATCGAGTAGATATGCATTGTTGTGACTGCGGTGAGATGAAGGAAGGAGTCAAACATGATAAGATGTGTGTAAGAAGTCTCGAAGTTTCTTCTACAAGTCCTTTCCAACTGACTCCATAAGAACTAGGATTGAGGAAAAGTAATAATTAGGATTCGGCCTTTAAATCCTTCTTAAATAGAGCTTTAAAGCAGGACCCAAAGAAATTTTGTCTTCTGCTACATTAAAGGGACAACTTTAACAAAAGTGTTTTTCATTAATCAGTAATCATTCCCATCAACAAACTGAAGTGCTCCTGGAAGTTCTGAATTTGCTGTTCATGTCATTCATATGTACATGGAACTGGACGGCTCGGTGGTGGCTGCCATGTCCTGTCGCCATGTTTTTACGTTCAGTAGAAGCGTGACAGCAGGAAACCACGGAAACTCACCAGAAACCGGAATTATATGCTCAGGTCGAGGTGATGCTTTTGAAAAGTCACCGCGGTGCAGTGAGGAGGAACCGAGCGTTACACTGATGCTGGGTTTATGTGCATTCGGGCAGACGGTTGTCAGTAACAAACTAGATGTCAGTTTAATCACAGAAGCCGAGAGAAAGACGGTAAAACATGGGTCAGGGAAACAATCAATCACCATGACAACATATCAGAGACAGAGACTGAAGTCACTGTAACTGACAGACCACGTCTTCACATTGAGGCTGTTTATGCCTTTACATGCAGCGGCTGTCGTCAGTCTGCCTGGTTTCACCTGAATGCAGCATGAAAAGTATGAATAAGTTGCTTGCGATATACAACTGCTACACAATGTCCCTTTAAAAAATGAGTAAAACCTAACATGATTATTGAGATTAGGATTTTTTTTTATAAATATCTCTGCACCATTAATAAAAATATAGTCAAACTGACTATTGTGACCATTATCACATTTTTATTCTCAAAATAGATGGCCCTACTGTAAATAGACTGCCAGCTTTGACAGGTTTTCCTTGGTGCCCTGACTTGGCATGAGTTCTGCATCCCGTCTCTTCTCCAAATTTCCTACAACCAGTACAAGTTAGTGATGTTGACTCTTGTCTCATTGCGTGCTCCTTCATTTTTTCATTTCTCCACTTCCTCCACTTCCAGTTTTTCAAGGCTTCTTTGATGAACCAGTCATGGTGCGCATTCCAAACAGGCCGTGTTGATATTCAGTGGCTGGTCTGTAACTTGGTGCAATAAAGGAGTACGCAGCTGTTATGCGATGCCCTGGGCTAGAAATAATGTTGCAAAGCTTGGTTCCTTAGCAACAGGATGCTGCAGGGCAACAACAGCTCCAGTAATGTTCATAATGCATGTCAGTGTGCCAGTCAGACCCCTGGAAGAATAGTTATTGCTGAGGTTATAACTCATAGGGATCCGAAATAAAAGGGTAAAAAAGAATCGGTTTTAAGGTCCAAAATTTACAATTGTGCTTGAAAGTTTACATACCCTTCCATTAAAGACAGAAAAAACCAGCTGCCAATGAAATAAGTTGAAATTGACAAAAGTAATAATAAATAAAAATTTCTTCATCATATTGATTTTTTATTGTGGTTCAACAGAAATATTAAAAACAAAAAACAAAACAAGTAAACAAGCATGATGGTGATGGTACTCCTGAAGTGAAAGTTGTTTTACTAAATTATAATCAAACAGATTTTTTTATTTATTACTTTTTAAATTTTTGTGCTATTTGAATTACTATAGTTAATTTAGCCTTTTCTTCAATGGGAGGGTATGTAAACCTGTGTAAAAAAAAAACAACAAAAGAAACAACAACAACAACAAAAAGCTGATTTGTATGTCTAGCAAACATAAGTAACCTAAAAGGGACAAAAAGCCCCAACATTTAACCTCTGAGCATGGGCCTTAACCCCCACCAATTGGTCCCCGGGTGCGGTGCACTCAAAAGTAGAGGTACAAGACAGGAATATTTCTGTACCTGTAGGTACATTTTTCACAAATGTTCTCTCAAAAGTTCAATATTGGTCTTTATGAGGCCTGAGGTGTACCTTTAAACTATCAAAAAGGGTCCAAAGTAATATAAAGTACAAATTTGTATCATTTCAACCCAAAGGGTACCTGGAGCATTGGAAAAAATGTGTGTAGCTTGCACAACAACTATAATTAGCTGTACTTCTAAACAGTAGTATAACTACAGTTGCTATATAATGATGCTCATAATAATCATAGTAATAATTATATGTATACTTATATTATGTTTGGCCTAATATTTATATAATAATTATTAATTATTAGCATCTTTGATCGTTGTCATAACCTCCATTTCATTTACTTTTATTCATCATTTTTAATTGGTTTAATTGTATTTTAACTGGTACAGCTTGATAAGGCACAAAAATGGACCAGAACCGAAGGTACAGAAATGTCTTTCAAAAAGAAACAACCCCAGTGACAAGCGTCTGTACCCTTTTAGGTACAAACTGGTACTTCTGCTTTTGAGTGTGTAATTGGCAGCCAACTGCTCTCAGGTTCAACCTGAGATTGGTTAAATGCAGAGAATGAATTTTCTAATTGGCACTCTAATTGGGATTAATAATTATCATTTTAGGGTTAATTCCTTGGAAAACACTGAGAAAATAAATAATGGACAATACTGATGATGATGTAATGATGGGGATGCAAAAAGTGCAAACAAATAAGGGGAGCAATTTAATCAATGAATAAAAGAAAAAAATATATATATCACAGTACCAGTATCACTTTTAAAGGCATTTATTCATGAAATACACATTTAGGTTTTGACAAAAGCTTCTGTAGTTCTGTAGGTAAGAAATTCCAGCCCCATTCTAGACCCAAAACTCCTTGAATTAAACATGTTTAAATGGAAACCAGTTCAGTACATGTGCAATAAATAACAATAATACAAAAGGAGGCAAGGAAAAGGACACCGGAATAAGTGCCTGCAGTAACCTGGAAACAAAAAGGGGTGAAAAATAAGGTTGAGAACTTTGTTGTATAAAATGTTGGAGGAAAGATAACAAAGAGACAAGACTAATAAAAAATCCAGTCATTTGTATTTTGGGTGCATTAGTGTATGTTCTGAGATTTCCTGGTCACCCTCAGGACCAGAAGGCATTTAGTGACCTGAGGAACTGACTGGAAAAAGGAAAAGAGAAAATCATAATAATAATAATAATAATGGAGTTCTATGCTGAATTCTGGAGCCATCTGAGAACCGTATATTGCACATTTTCCTTGCAAATACAACCACCACATTGCCAGATTCACACCATTTTTGTTTTTTTACACGAAGAATAAAAGAACACAACCTTTGTGTTTGTTACACAGAGACAGAGCATTGCGTAGACATAACACACTTAATCAATAGCTGATTAATAGATAAAGAATTAAATTGTGAATTAATAATTTAAGCCATTTTCTGCGCGAGTCTGGTAGCTTTCACAAATAAGAGAAAATGCAAAGTCTGAGCAAAAAGGACAGCAAGTCTCAAATAATTATCAGAGGAAACAACTGCAGCAGTCACTTTTTCATCAGAAATAAATAAGAGCACAAAACTGGACAGACTTACTGACGATCGCTATTCCGCTCGTTACTGGGGGAGATCTGGTAGCTGTTAAACACATTTCTATTTAATCCCCCCAGTTACTAAACCGGGCAGCGTCGGTCCATTATTCAGTCATGGAAACTTGACTTTGACTCTGTAAAAGCAACAATCACGATCCTCGAGTGGTAAAACAATCCATAATGTGAGCAGTAGTCCACCCCGCCCATGGCAGTGTGGTGCGGGGTGGTGGACCGCAGTGCTGCAGCCCCACAGCTGAAAATCTGGACTTTTCGGAGCGTTTGTTTTAGTCCGTGTTGCCATCTGAGCGACCCTCGGGGTCTCTCTCTCTGCTGCACACATTGCTCGCCGGTGAGATTACGGAGCTTTACAGAGAACTCACAAACTGAGGGAGGAAAAGTCAGCTGGACAACAAAGAGAGCTTCTACACCCCCGGTGTGGACGTTTAATACAGCGAAGTAAACACACAAAAGCCATTCAAAGTTGCCAGGAAAGATCCTGCAGCCAAAAAGCTGCACGCGAGTGTTGAAATGAACGTTTGTGAGACATACTGGAGTTCAGGAACTGCACAAAGCAGCCAAAGTATATCGTTTACTCGTCTTCACATCACGGTGTGAGAGTAAACTACAATCTGCTCGTGCTGACAGCCCGCAAGAAGCTGGAAGCCCACCTCAGAAGATGGAGCTGACGGATCACGGCCTCGCCACAAGCAGGAGACCTTTGAAACCGCATATCTGCAGCGAGACAGTCGGGCCTCCTGTAAGCCGCTCTGCTTGGCTGACAAGCGTATCGGCACTGATGACTAAATGTTGGTCCCCATTTGAAAAAAAAAGAAAGAAGAGGTGAACATTGATCCGTTTTGGTGACTCTGAGGTGAAAGCCAGCAGTAGCCACACACTGATGGTGCAGGCAGGTCTTAAAGCCTGAAGAGAACATCCAGGACTTAAAGAAAATCAGCTGCTTGGCATTTTAAAAAGTCTTGCAGAGTCAATTATCTGTAAGAGATTGAAGCAAGTCTCAATCTGACTGAGAGGCGCATACATCTCACCAAAGAAGCCTATAATAAGTGTGATTTCTATTTGAGGCATGAAATTGGTGCTAGCACACCCAATTTCTCACCACTTTTCTTTTATTTTTCACAGCATCAGCCCCGTCACAGTCTATGACTTGTTTAAAATTCCCTCAGTTTGCTTTCCAGAGCAAGTCTAAGCTAGTGGGTAAAGCCAACAAATCAATATAAGACAGGAGGGGGTGGGGGAGCACCTTCTTTATCTGTACACACAGGTAGGGAGAGAAAACGTGTGGGAAAAGGCGACAGGAGGATTTTCTCACAGTGCCTCTCTGTCTACCACTGAATCCGTTTTAAGAAGTCTGAAATGAGGAATTTGTTAGCACCATAAAAAAGCACCAGCTGCAGAGACAACGTCCGACTGTCACTGTGGCTGAGGACCCCCACGCTTTCCAGCAGGGTCCTCACGTTGATCGCAACTCTATAAAAACACCATGACTTTGTGTCAGCTTTTGTTCACGTCGTTTGTTGAATTCAGACTTTTTTTTACCGTTTATTTCTACGGTACATCTGCATTTACTGCACTGTTTGAACAGGTGTGTTAAAAAAGATTGTTTCCCTTTATTTCAATAGTACGGAAGAGGATTAGGGCCACTGAAGAAAAAAAAATGAAAATCTGAGAAAAAAAGTCAAAATTTTTACTTTAATCTCAGAATTGACTTTTTCCAGAACATAAGAAAAAAAAGGGAGATTTTGTTTTTCAATTTCTGAAAGTCACAATTCTGACTTTTTCCAGAACATTTAAAGAAAAAAACAAGAATAAGGACAATTCAGGAGATTTTTTTTGTCCAATTTCTGAAAAAGTCAAAATTCAGAAAAAAAGACAGAATCCTGACCTTTTTCAGATATGGGGAGAAAAAAAAAAGTCCTATTTTATGTATTTATTTATTTTCATGTTCTGAAAAAAACTCAAAATTCTGAGATTAAAGTCACAATTCTGGCTTTTTTCCAGAACATTTACAAAAATAAAATGAAATAATAATAAAAATAATACTGGAGATTTTTTTTCCAATATCTGAAAACGTCACAATACTGACTTTTTTCAAAAATTGGAAAAAGAAAATGTCCTAAAATTAAAAAAAAAGGAAAAGAAAAAAAAAAACGCCCCCCCCCCCCCCCCCCCTTTTTTAATGTTCTGGGAAATTAAAGTCAGAATTCTGACTTTTTCTCAGAATTTTTCCTTCTTCAGGTGGCCCTAATCCTCTTCCGTACAGTGGTGACAGAACATTTCCACATCAAACACAAATGTCCTCATTTGTTTCTCTCTGTCACCATTATTTTCATTTTTAACCAAAATGACCTGCAGAGAATCTAATGTAGTGATCTAAACCCACACATCTGCTTACCCCAAGTTGAAGGTTTAACACAAAGCTGATAATCAGAGGGACGTTTGATCATCCTCACATTGTGCCACAATCAAAGTAATGACTTCCTTCCTAAGAAGAGAATTGGCTCGTGGAGAGATTCAGAGAGAAACCACACAGATGTGACCTCCGTTTCATTACTAAACAGCGCCAAATGGTCCATTCAGTGTTCAGCGTCATACACAAATGTGTGTGAGATACCAGTTTTTGTCGTCATAATCACAGCAGCACCATGTTGGGTGTTTTACAGCTTAATCGCCTGAAGAAAAAGCTGATGCACAGTAAAGAGATTTCCTCATAAACAGGCTGAACATTTACAGAAGCAGAGGTGACAACACTGAACCCCAACGAGGACTTTGATTTCAAAACTGGCTGAAAGTTGAACTGTGAAATAACTGCAACAGCAGCTAAAACTCAAAACCAGATACTGAAATGCAGATAAAAGCACCAGGTTTGTGGTTTCTACGAAACAATGTGTACAAGCCTTTAAAACACCAGATATGTCACAGTCAGTGTTACAGAACATTTGCAGGGATTTTCACCAACACAATGCCATTTAATGAGCTGAATACAAGGTGATGTTCATTGTTTTTGGTGTTTAAATATTTAGTTTAATCTTTAAAAGTCGTAAAAATATATTTTTTCATTTTTTGGAAAAAATGGTTGAAACACTCAAATGAGGAACCAGAGGTTAAAAACAAGGAACCATAAAAATTAGGGAATAAATACAGAACATTTTTGTAAAGATTCAGTTTCTCCCAGAGCTCAACCGAACGTGAACCTCGTCTTTAGCCAAGCTTGTTGCCATTTGAGAATTTCATAAATCTCGGTCAGGTGGTGGAGACCAGGAAAATGTAGGCGGATCCAAATTGCACTCTTGAAAATGGCAAAAGTGTAGGATCTAACTTTCAACCAGACCTTTAAATTGAAATCCATCAAAAAATAAATCTTTTTGACTTTTTTTTTTCTCATTTTAGTCCACCATACTTCCCAATTAGCCAACAACTAAAAGACAAAAACAATGAACACACTTGTTTAGATGAATTTAGGGCTTTAAGACTTGAAGGTTTCTGTACGTAGTGATGTGGAACCACAAGTTTGGTTGAAATGGTTTTGAATATACCTGTGATACATCCCAACGTCGACCATTTTTCCAGACTTTTCCGATCTCAGACATAAAACACGCAGACAGGGACTGTTGTTGTGGCCTGATGCCGTGCAGTAGGTAAACTACAGCTGAGTTGCAGAGAGGTAATACTGCTTGAGGTCTGACAGCGTTCAGGGATCCAGTTGTGGCAACGTTACAGAACGTTCGGGGTGTTTAACAAACAGGGTAAGACCTTGTTAGTTTGCTGTTTCGCAGTTTAGAACAGCATGAAGCTGAGGAAATCTCCTCAGGATTAAAACAGACATTTATAAGCACCAAACAACCAAACAGTGGTCATTGTTTACTAAACTCCATTATCAAAATGTTCAAAAATGCTTTCTGCTAAACCTGACTGTTTTGCGAGTTCAAAAAAGTCTTTTGCAAAGTTGGTATTGAACATTCTACAAAATTCCAATTTTCATACCAATTTTGTGACAAAAAAACATCTCCAATTAACTTTCAGAAATGCCTCGAAACACTGAAACTTTGCATCTCCAGCTGGCAGTGAGACGAAACCGAAATCTTCATCAAACCTGCCCATCGGAGTTTCACACGGAGGGTGTTCAGCACTGGACAGATGATCCACACCTCCATGTTTCTGGGTACATGTGATAAGACTAGGGTTGTTCGATATTATCGGCCTACCGATATTATCAGCCGACATTGGCATTAAAATGTGATATCAGAAAATTGTTTGGGTTTTTTTCGGGTTTTTTTTTCGGGGGGGGGGGGGGGTTAGACCGATAATTTATAAACAAAATCTCGTGATTTTAAACTAACGCTAGCTATCGCAATATTTTGTAACGGACCGCGATCTCATGAAGTCTTGTTTCATTAGCAGTGGTTCAGCATGTAGAAAAGTCCCACAAAGTTATTGTGGAAGAACTTCGTATCCCAGCATTCCTTTTAGAGTCATGTGACTACAGTGCAGCTGCTGCTGCTACAGACTGACTTGCTTTGAAGCTGCTTATAATATGTCTGGTTCTGAAACATTATAAGTAGCCACATGTTGGTTAATAACTGCCAGTATCTGATATCTGGCAGCCAGATGTCCAAAATGAACTCCTCTGGCCGGGATAAGTATATTTTGGGATCTTTGCTCAGAGCAGAATATAGTTGTATTTCTCAATATATGAAAGATACAACCTCACAGTTGTCTGAATATATCGGTAGATATCGGATATCGGAATTTAAGATTTGGACAATATTGGATATCGGTAAAAAAGCCAATATCGAACATCCCTAGATAAGACTGAAGCGGAATGAAACTGGTCGATTTCTCTACTTTTACAAAAATTCTCCGTATCGCAGCTTTGGTAGTTTTGCAGTAAAATTCCAACAAATGCAGCTGAAGTAAAATTCTGTTTTGACAGCGATAAAAAAAAAAAAAAAAAAAAAAAAAAAAAAAGAAAAACTGTCCACAGCTGCAGAAAGAAGAGGACGGACTGTATGATGACTGAAATTAGAAAAGAAATTTAAAAAACAACCGAACGTGTGTATATTTTACATCTTACAGGCATTGATGGGCAAAGTTGATGATTTTTGTTGTCAAAAATTAAAAATAATGAAAGTAAATGTTTTCCGTGAGACGAGGCGCGCGGATGTTGTTGATGCTTTCTCTTCCTTCTCTGAGCTAAAGTCTAATATCAGAGGAATGGAAATATTAAGGATCCCACAAACACATAAACCAAGAAGGATTTGATAGAGTTGTTTTGTGTCTTCCTCAGACGACATAAAGAGATGCTTTTATATATTCTGATACTGATAGTGAGTCTTGTCTTTAAAAATCCTAATTTATGAGCTGCGGACACTTATCGCCCAACATATAGATAGCACTTCAGGGATCCACTCTTAACAGTCTAAAGTCTCTCTTCAATCTCTATAATGACATTTTATGTACAATATTGGTATATAGAACATAAATTACTACACAAAAAATTAGCCTATTCACAATTGACAATCATCAGGAATCCAATAGCAAATTAGACAGAATGAAATTATTTAAAAAAAAAAAAAGAAAAAAAAAGATCTAGAGACAATTGAATAACAGCTTTAAATTGATGCCTGTTGTATAACTTTTCCATATACTTTCTGTGCTCCCAAGACATGTTGAGTGAATTGTGAAAAGATGCCTTTTCATGTTTATATATAAAAAAAGACCCTCCTCTTCTGCCAGCCATCATCTGAGAAGGATGAAGTCTGAAGTTCAAAAAGACGGTCACATGATTCCCGACATCTTGTTTGCGTGTAAACAGAGCACCAGTAGTGTCTTGGTTCATGTGTCTCTTCTGTACAAAAAGTATAAATATATGCTTTCTCTCCATTTTTTTTTTTTTCCATTTTTTTCTTTTAGTTCACATATGTAGGATGTAGCGGACGAAAAAAAAAAAAAAAGAAAAAAGAAGAAGGTTGTTTTAGTTCCTAAAAACACGCCAGTGTTGCAGTTTCTGTGCTGGACGCCAGTTTTTTTGTCATGTCAGATGTTGATTTGCTGGCTTTTTGTTGTTACCGTCAGGTGTTTTGCTTGGTGTTGGTTGATCGTCTTTGCATAAATAAAAAGGTTTCGGCACAGTCCGGCCACTGGGCCAAGAAAATAACAATAAAACAACCACTGGGTCCATTGCAGCTACAGCAGGTCCATCTTGGGTCTGTAATGGAGCAGGAGAGGAGATTTCTGGAAAGGAAGGAAACAAACTTTTTTAAGCTCATGGATTACAAATGTAAACGCGTTGGGCTAAACTGGACTTTGTGTTTGAGTAAATTAGTTTAGGGAAAAAAGAAAAAAAAACAAATTAGTTTGCCGCATCATGTCTGTTTTGTCTACAACTTTTTGTAGTCGGCTTCAGACACAGGGAATGAGCTGGGCCAACATTTGTAACCTGACTGAGTGAAAACTACTGTGCACCCAGGTGTTGTGCGCCCATTGATCCTGTGCCACGCTGCAGCCAATGAAAAACCCAGTTGTGTAGGGATGTAACGGTACTCTCTCACTTCATAACAGTAACAAGGCGTACACACCAAACGCGATTTGGGCGTCAAGGACGTCAGGTTTACATGCAAATTCAATGGCCGACGTGTTTCCAGGAGGCGTTGAAAGCCCTGCAGCGCATGTGGCACATCGGCCGCATCTAGAGGCGTTTCGCATGGCAAGTTTTGAGATTTTCAGCATTCAATGCACGTTACGCGCGTCAAGGGCAGTAGATGCTGGAGTTAGAAAATCTGATCTTTGGCGTCTTGACGCAGGCGTCAACCAATCAGAGCGACTCAATGTCATGATGCAGACACGTATTTTATGTCAGGACGGGAAACACCAAGAAGAACCGGGGGAATCTCCTCTCTCTCTGAACACAAAGGAGGACAAACTGTGATCTGTGTCCGGTCCTGGTTTCTAAACGGAGGTTTTATGACGTGCTGTGCTGATTGGAGACGCCCGAGGACAACGTTCCCTAGCTTTGTTTATCACATAAAGCAGAGTCCCTCTCTCTACTGCATCTGCCATGGTGCAGACAGACCGGTGACAGGAAAAAAAAAGAAAGAGAACAAAGAAGGCGCTCCTCCCGACGCCCTCCTGGACGGGCGTCGGGAGGAGCGTCAAGACGTCGGGGGCGTCTTGACGCTAGAAATCAAGCGACTGAATTTTTTGCAACCCAGCATCCAACTTTGGGCATCTTGCGCGTTTTTGACGCCCAAATCACGCTTGGTGTGTACGCAGCGTAACAAAACTGGCTCAATAGTAGGGCTGCTCGATTATGAAAAAAAAATCATTATCACAATAATTCTAGTCAATATTGAAATCAAGATTATTTTTTAGTTTCACGATGCTTTTATTCAGCATTTCTCTCACTGTCAAAAAACACTAATAATTTATGCAAAATGTTCAAATTGAAAATAAAAACAGGCTAAAAGCATTAACCTTACAGCTGTTATGCTGTAACGAAATGAATAAAATAAATATCAGGCATAGAAAAACATAAATGTATCCAAAATAAACTATGTTATCAGCTGTTTGCACAGCCCTACTCAGTAGAGCTGCAAACTGTGACTATCAAACAAAACATCTTCAGTGAAAAACTAGTTTTGTTTCAGCGGCCAAGACGGAGGGGAGAGAGAATTATAGAGACAATGTCCCACAGCAGGACAGTTTGGACATGGCTGCCAGCAAAGATGATGCTGATGAATCAAAGGGTGAATTCCAACGTTGTTTTAATGTATTAGACAGTTTTATCAAAAAAAGTTTAACAAAAAAACAAACAAAAAAAAAAGCTAGTTTCATAATGTTACGTGCATCTGCTCATGTCTGCAATGTAATGTTAAGCTTGAGTTGAAGGTGTTTGCTTTTCCTTTCATTTTGTATTTTTGGCCTAGAGCGGAAAAAAATAATCCAGCCGCCCAAGAAAATGTGATTATTGCTGCTGCAGACGGCATTACAAACTCATCCAGAAACAGCTGTGATGTCAGTAAACTGCGCCACAGATGACTATTGGTGATGCATGAGGATTTCTAAGGGGAATTCCCATTTCTTCGGGGAATAATTCAATCCAAGGGGAAAGGTTAGGGGTAGGGATGAAAATAGGAATTGGGTCAAAGTGATGCCAAACATCTCACAAATGGTTGAGCAAAGTACCATCATACTGACATGTTGCCCTGTATGTGTAAAAAGAAAAGAAGATAGCAGTTTGAAAAAGCTTTGTGATTGGTTATTTGTTGATGATGCCTTCAAGTACTGCAGAAAAGTTAAACTCTCTCTGGTTAAAAGAACTCACGCTTCTTGAGTAGTAATACACATTAAAGTTTTCCCACAAAAGTACCCTCATGGCTTGCAAAGTAACTCTACACCGTTGCATTACAGAAACTGTTTAAGTTTGTGACTTACACAAGCCACAAAATTTTGTTTTTGATTTTGACCCGAAAAAAAATAAAATTAAGGTGAAAAGGTTAGTTTCTCATTAAAGAAAATCTTTAAAATCACCAGTGCATCTCACAAGACAAAGTTATAAACAACTGTATATAATTTAATGTTGATAAAAAATAATAGATTTGTATTAATCATTTTCAGGACTTTGATGGATGCAGCAAAAGAGGTTATCATTTGAAAGCATCATGCAACCAACCAGACCAAAAAAACAAAAAACAAACAAGCATAATCATGCAAGTGTTTGATTTTATGCAGCATTGTTTACCTTAAATCTCCATCTCGTCACAACAACAAATTTCAAAGTGTGGTCCTTTCCCAAGATTTCCTCGTTGCATAAAATGTCCAGCTGCAGAAGGAAAGAGGGAAGCAAAATTACATTCAGGAAGTAAACCTTCATATTCCTGCAGGGGTTAATGGGGCCGCAATGTGAGAAAACTCAAGTTCAGCTGCTTGTTTCTGCATCGGTGCAGTGATGAGGAAACAAAGCCTGCCCACCCATACTCATCTTTCACTCTGCTCAGACCTCCCTGCTTCCTGAGGGAAGCTCATTTGGACGTGAAGAGGCCTCTGGCTGCAGCGCAGAGAATACTAAAGCTCAATATTGAACACGCGACCAGCTGAAAGAACCCCCCCCCCCCGTGAATCAGCATTGATATTCTGCTGAGCAGCGTTTCACATCTGCCAGTCAATACTGTGAGGCAGAGCGGGAGGGAGAGGCCGAGCGAATGCACTGTCACAGCGCCACCTGCTGACTCCCCCCCCGACAGAGATGGAGGAGTTCAGGTCTGGGATTTGCTCCAGTGTAGAAATGACTTCGTAATAAAAGGTCAGAGAGGGAGTTTGTGTCAAAATGAAACAAGTTCCACTAAACTGGAAGAAATTTGGAAAGTTTTGAAGAAATGCTCATGCTTAAAGGAATAGTTCACCCTCAGAATGATGTAACTTTATTTTCCACTTACCCTGATGGTGAGCAAGACTCTGGACCACTTATTTAATATGCCAAATGCAGCCGGAGATCAGGACGACTTCTCGTTTCCCCCCAATGGAGTTCGCCAGGGTCCGAGCCAAATAGGTCCATAAAAGTCCACAAAAACTTGTCAATATTCCTCCATACTGCTCGTCCCATGTAATCCAAGTGCCCTGAGTGGGTAGCGTCCAGAATTTACTCAAAACAACGTCATTTAGTAGATTTTTAGAGTCTAAAAAGGAGTATTGTTTACGTCCATGAAGCGCACACATGCGCGGTCACGAAACTACGGAAGCCTCGGCGTTCAGAACCTACTCTGCCGATAATGCAAGCATAGAAGAAGAAATTCATTGTTTACATTGTGGTGAGAGCGAGAGAGCTCTAGACAAACCGGGACAAACACAGGAGGGGTTGGATATTGATCCAAAAGAGAGAACGCGCGATCTCGTCTGCCGCGGCTTCCGTAGTTTCGTGAACGTGCATCGGCGTGCTTGCTGGGCATGCGATGTAGTCTTGTTTAGACTCTTAAAAAATATAGTAAATGGCGTAGTTTAAAGTAAATTCTGGACGCTACCCACTCAGGGCACTTGGATTACATGGGACGAGCAGTATGGAGGAATATTGACCATTTTTTGTGGACTTTTATGGACCTTTTTGGCTCGGAGCCTGGCGAACTCCGTTGGGGGGGAACGAGAAGTCGTCCTGATCTCCGGCTGCATTTGAAATATTAAAAAGTGGTCCAGAGTCTTGCTCACCATCAGGGTAAGTGGAAAACAAAGTTAAATCATTCTGAGGCTGAACTATTCCTTTAACCTTAAAAATCACATTTGTTTTTCAGTGTTTGATATATAATAAAACACTCAGTGAAATTCACAACATCAGTGAATGTCAGGATCTTCGTAAAAACTGAAATGCCTGAGGTGTGTGAAAAACATCCTTAACTTTTAATAACATTAAGAAAAGATGGGAAATCTTGTAAAATGCAACAAAAATGTAAATATCTTGTTTATCTATTTTAGCCTTTTAAAAATAATGTTATAAATAAATTCAAACATGTAAAAAAGAAAAAAACAGCATTATTTTGAGTGTCTATAGTTACCAATTCCATTGTCTTTGGAGAAAATAAATCAGTCTTGGATTTAATGCAATTGCACAACAATTAGCAGATTGAATGGTGTCAGGTGAGGGTGTCATGGCTGGGTATAAAAGGAGCATCAACCAAATGCTTAAGCTTTCATCAATAAATACCAAACAAAATAATGAAAAACTGTAAAGAAGTTTGACTGTTCAGCAACGACGGAGCAGAATACTGGGAAAAGACTGAGGTGTGTAAAGGCAGACAGAAACGACCGTTGGACGGTCACGATCTTTGACCCCCCAGGTAGCACTGCAGGAAAAATCCAGATCAACCCAGCCACATGGACTCAAGAGGGCGTTGAAAAACCTTTCCAGTCAACACAATTGAGGCAGGGCTGCATCCAGACCTGATATATTTTTTTTTTTTTTTTTTTTTTTAAGAGCAGGCTAAAATCTTTTCTGATCAGAGCAGCTTTTAACAATCCATAACCTGCTATTTTACTTGTTTTAACCTTGTTTTTTCAGTGAGTTTTATTATTACTGCATTTTCTCTGTAGATTTGACTTTGTTCTTAATGTTTTATTTTACCTGTAAAATTGTTTTATGTGAAGCACTTTGATCAAGTTCATTTCTTGTTGAAAAGTGCCATACAAATAAACTTTGATTGAAATGGTATGTTACACATGTAGGAAACCCCCACCATCCCTCAAGAAACAGAATTTGCATGTCGGATGGACTGAAGAGACAGTGGACACAACGTCTGTGTACAGACCAGCCCACATTTGTCTGCTTTTGTAGAAAAAAAAAGATGCCTGCTGCTAAATGCCAAAGATGAGAAAAGTTTATCCAGGTTGTCATCTGAGAAAACTGGCATGTGCGATGGTATGAGGGATGATATGTTGTCATCGTTCCATCAGTGTCTATGGCATGGATGTCTTTACATGTGTGAAAGCAGCACTGGAGCAGAGGTGGATGTTTGGGAGCAACATATGCTACCATCACCGTGGTGATGTCTTTTCCCAGGAGGTCTGTGGTGATTTCAGCAGGATGATGCCAGACCTCATCCTGCAAGCCTTCCAGCTGCATCTCCTCATTGCAGAGTGTGTCTGACTGTCCAGCCTGCAGTCCACATCTTCCACAAGAACCACCACGGACTGTTGGGCAGCTCACATCTTGCATTCAAGCAAGAATGGACACAGATTCCTCTGAAATACTGCAACACTCTTGATCTTCTTTTCTTGAATGATTTCAAAGTCTAATTTAAAGACAGAATGATGCAACATGGGGGTAAACATGTTTCTCTCTTTTTGACTTTGTTGCAGCACTGAATTTTAATCAGATTAAATTTTCTAAATACAATGCATTTGGTAGGTGAAGACTGATGAATTCAAGCAGACTAGTTTTATTCCCCCCCTCCAAGTATCTCCTGCATTAATCTCAGAGGATTCATTTTAAAGTTTGTCTCTCAGTTTGGGCATCTCTTCTCTACCTCTGAATTATTAATGAAAGCACTTCCTGCACAGACATTCAGCTGTGTGGCACGACCACGATGGCGGGATTGCAAACACGAGTGTTTCTGTTCTCCCAACAAAGCGGTGTGTAGTGAAGCTCCGCGTTTGGCTCGGCGCTGAAAGCAGAATCGCTTCAAACATGTTTTCATTGTCAGAAAATAGCACAACAATAGCTAGCGGGGAGGAAGCGTCCGCCTCGCCACCGTTGTGTTACGGAGGCCGATGATATGATGGAGCCTTCCCACTCATCTGTGTGACAGCCAAAAAACAATCCAGAGAAAATGGGGGGGGGGGGGGAGCAAAAAGGAGGCAACAGGGATGATTATTCAGAGCCATCCAAAAACCCATCTGACAAATTACCGCCCACTCTCCCTCCTGCTGCTCTGAACAGGGCGGTGCAGGCAATATATGGAAAAATGAGATATCATAAAGGCTTGTTTGCATGCTAAACATAACAAAGACAAAGGTTGTACATGAGTCAGAGCAGCAACATGTTCACATTTGACCTTTTTGTAATTTTATGCAAAGATGTAAACTTTCTCAAACCACCCAAAGAACTCAGAGTTGTCCTTTGAGAAAGAAATGATTGTTAAGACAAAACTGTCCTCAAGAGTACTTTTCCTCCTGAATTAGCTTCCTCCGTCTCAGTTTGACACGAAAACTACTTTCCCAGCATGCAGCTGTTCTCGGCGGAGCTGTGGGTACCTCATTAAACGATGTCAGGTTGAGCTTTTTGGCGATGAACTTCTTCAGGTGGAGGACCGTCGCTTGTGCTGAACAGCGGATCCACTTGCGTTTCAGGCCCCGAAGTTTACTGCTGTTGCACTCCAAGCAGATGCTGACCTGTTGGGGGGGGGGGGAGAAGATCCATCATGATCAGCAACATCTCTATGTGGTGGTGACATCAGGTTTCTCATCAGAGAATCATCTGATATTCACATTATGAAACATTCTCTGTTTCTATGATGAACCATCCTGTTTTTAATCAGAAAACCTAAAGATAAAAATTAGGGATGCACCGATTGTGAAAGTCTGGGCCGATACCGATACCGATGTTTAACATAACAACTTGGCCGATGGCCGATGTTTTCTATTTTTATTTATTACTTCCTTTGTGCCACAGAAATTTACAAGTCTTTCAGCTCTTAATCAGTCTATCCTTGAATGAGCACAAATTCAATCAGACCAATTTATGAAACAGAAACAACCTTTAATGTCACTTTGTGGCTGACATTAGTTATAACAAGCTCTTTTCTGAAAACTTTTCATAAACCTGGGACTGATAATCACTAAAAAGAATGCTTCAGTATATTGCCCAACAAAATTGAGTGGTTTTAGCCTAATAAACAAAAACATACTCAGTGAGAAGATTATTTTCATGGCCCAATAAAAAATATTTGTGGAGCATGTACTGCAAACTGCGTAACGCTGATCTTTTTCTGAAACGGTAAAATATTGCCACACGACCGCCGCCATCTTCGTTTCTCTATTGAGGAAAGTGCGTGGATGCCTTCTACCAGTATCTCCCCCCACCCTCCCAAAAAGAGGGGGGAAAGAGAGTTTTTCTTAAGCACAGTGTTGATGACACATGTAAATCATTATACATATATATATATATATATATATATATATATATATATATATATATATATATATATATATATATATATATATATATATATATATATATGCCATATAATAATTGGCCACTGCCATCGGCGAATGTCATTTTTTGGCCGATGGCCGATGGCAGTTATCAAGGCAAACATCGGCCGATACCGATGTCCAGCCGATGCATCGGTGCATCCCTAATAAAAATAGGGGTACACGATAATTATCAGGCTGATAACAGGAAATTATTACATCATTCTGATGAGTTTGATATCATGACGGCTTGTCCTGATAACAAATTATTATAGAGATTGGGGAAAGAAAGCTGCTGCTTCACAGGGGAGACCACAAAATGCTTCCAAACCACTTCCCCTCTGTGGCCCATACCAGCGTATCCTTTATATTTCTATATATGAATATTTCCATATATTAGTTGAGAGATCAGAGCATATATGAGAACTCCACTGGACTAATTGTGTGTGTGTGTGTGTAGGAACATAGGAGACCTCAGTTAATCTTCACAGGTCATCATGTACACAAGCAATGTAGGATAAGCTAGGTTTATATCATTGTTTATATCAGTGGAAAACTGGAAAATTACACTGTTTGCAGATGGAAACGGCGACCTGGAAAAGAAAGCAGAGCCAGGTGGAGTCAGTTGAATGGACCAATCAGCGATGGAGATGCCTTGCACATTCTCGCACATAGATAGATCTGTGATTGTATATTATCACTGGGTCAGGGAAGAATTCTTTGTCAAACTTCCTCCTGTGTCCTAGCACTGTTATCCGATATTTCTCTGGTTCTTAAAAATAAATATTTTAAAATAAGAAAAGTTGCAGTGTCATCCTTTTGTCAGATAAACCAACACGTCTTACACTTCTTCTCGGAAACGTTTTGAGCACGAAACCGTCGTCATCATACTGTGACACAAATAGAAAGAGACAGCAAAACTCCAGTCCAGCTGGTGGCGCTAATGGTCACTACCTACTCACAAGTCTGTCCCTTAAAACCAAAGACAAACAAGTATTTACTGCAGATGCCTGCCGACAGCATGGACTTTTGGTCAACCTGTTGATTGTTTTTCTGCAACAATTAATTCATCTCCAGTCAACAGAGAGTAGAAGAATACAAGCAAAAGAAAGAAAATGCGAGCTTATGCCATTAGCTAGACATAATGTGGTGCACAATCTATTATGTCACCACCCCCTTTTCCCGCATGTAGTAGGGGAAATATAGTGCAGCATAATCTTGGCTAAAACAACCAGATATACAGGTACGACCCAAAAAATTTGAATATTGTGAAAAAGTTAATGTATTTCTATAATTCCACTTAAAAGGTGAAATTTAAATATTGTATAGTTTAATAATATGCAAATCAATATACTTAAAGCTTTTATTTGTTTGGATGTTGCTGATTAGAAGTTGCAGCTTAAGAAAACCTTCCATTAAAAAACTCCAAAAATTAGAGTACTGCATAAAATCAAATCAGAGAAGGGTTTTAAATACAAAAATATCAGGCCTCCTAAAGTAAAATCTTGCATCTGAACTTAGTGCTTGGTGGGGGCCCCTTTAATGACTGCCTTTAACCCGGTGTGGCATGAATGCTACCAGCTTCTGGCATATCTCAGGTGTTTTGGAAGACCAGCATGCTTCAATCACAGCCCTGAGCTCTTTTTTATTGTTTGGTCTCTTCCTGTTCAGCTTTCTCTTGACAATGCCCCACATGTTTTCGATGGGGTTTAGGTCAGGTGAGTTTGTGGGCCAATCAAGCATGGTGATCCCATGGTTGTTGAACCAAGATTTTGTACTTTTGGCAATGTAGGTGGGTGCCAAGTCTTGCTGGAAGATGGAGGCTGCATCTCCATACAGCTGGTCTGCTGAAGCAAACATGAACTTCATGTTTGCTTCAGCAGACCAGCTGTATGGACGTCTACCAGGACATTTTGGAGCTCTTGAAGAGCTCCACAATGTCCTGGTAGACGGCTGCATTTATGCTGGACTTAATGAAGCTCACAGGTCCATTCCTTATGAAGTCCTCCACACTTTTCAATGGCCCTTTCCTGACCATCTTCTCCAGGCTGCTGTCAGCCCTCCGGCTTGTACACCGTTTTCTTCCACACTGCACTCAGAGAGCAACCAGTTTCTTTTGCTATCACTTTTTGTGTCTTTCCACCTTGTGCAGGGAGTCAACAACGGTTTTCTGCACAACTGTCAGATCAGCAGTCTTCCCCATGATTGTGAATTCTTCTAAACCAAGACAGAGACTTTTTTAAAGGCTCGGGGCACTTATGGAGGTGTTTTGGATTACTTATCTGATTAGAATGTGAAACTCTGAGCTACAATACTGGAGCTTTTCACAGTATTCTAATTTTTTTTAGTTTTTTTTCCAAGTCCTAATCGGCAACATCCAAACAAACAAAAGCTTGGAATATACTGATTCACATATTATTTGTCTAAGCAATATATTAATTGCACCTTTTAAGTTGAATTACAGAAATGCATGAACTTTTTCAGGATATTCTAATTTTTGGGGTAGTACCTGTATGTCAAGTACACTGCTCACACATTCTACTGCAGGGCTGTTGAGGCCAGACACCCTACATGCACTGCACATTCCTCCATCCCAGCACAGATGATTTCTTGAACCCTGGAGGCCAAACTTTGGAGCCCAAAGCACATGACTATTGAAGCCATACATATCAGTCTGCAAACTATATAAAGTCAAGTAAGTTTTGAAAATATTTTGGGGTAAATATATTTGATCTATAATAGTATTGATGTATAACTTGGAAATATTAAATAAAAATAGGTGTTAAATGTAAGCTATTTTTCATTTCAGACCATTTAAAAGGATAGCTTATTATGGCGGTGGTGGCTACCTCAAATGTGATGCCATTTCTTCTGACTCCTGCAAGATAGTTTTCTGTGACCATACAAGAATTCATATATCAACTGTCAAGTATTTTGAAGACCATTCCAGTTGTTTAGCCAACTATATTTCTGTTCATGCCATTGCATTAGTGTTTTACAAGCTTTTTGAGTTATTTTATTCTACAGAAAAATGCTGCATTTGCCATCTGATGGGTGGAAACATTTCTAACAAGCTTACATTCATGTTTCAATATGATCCAGCTTGTTCAAATTACCCCAAAATGACAGTTAATTTCCAATAATTCCCATAATTCCCATGGAAAATTTAAAAATTCCCCCGGCTAAACTTCCCATGGAAAGTTTCTGGAAATTTACCGCCTCTTTGCAACTCTCCATAGGACCCCAGTGGAGTTCAGGAGTCCCAGTTTGGGAAAGGCTGCTCTATCACACTGTACCAATGCACTTTAAAGATTATCAAGTATCGACCATGTAAAAAGAGGCAGAGACCTTGTAGAAGAAAGGGCTGAAGTAGTCAGTAGAGATTGTCAAACATTCATTTGATTCCTCAGAAAAATGGTCAACTTGTGAAAAAAGGCATAATGTCTTGGTTAAGAGTAATAACAGGCTAATAGCTAATTATGTTAGTTTGACAAGCAACCATAACAGAACTGTGACACAGCGCTGATTAAACACACAGTTGATGTGCTGTCCATGAATGTGCCATGGAGAGCACCAACGCAAATATGACCCATGAACGCATGTCTCACTTCATCTGTAAGGCTGCATCTACACTTACTGTATGATGGGAGGTCAAAACGTAAGACTGATGATGCAGAACAGTAACCAGAGCATTAATTCATGTTTGAGCTAATGTTAGTGGAAAGGAGAGCTCATGTGAAAGGCGCCGGAGAACAGACAGCAGTATTAACTCATCTCCTAAACAAGAACCTAAACATGAGGACCAGAACTTGCTTAGCATCCAATATGATGTAGAGACTGTGACTCTGCTTTTACAGCACATCCAACTGAACCAGTGCTGTTTGTTTGTTGCTCCTGGCTTCTTTCATGTGACTCAGTTTCACCACTATTGGCTTGTGCACTTGTTTTCTCCCAGAAGTGACACGGTAGGTGGTTTTGGCAGTCGATGGTTGCAGGAGCCAGAATGGATTACCGCAACTGGGCCTCTGCCCTTCACGTATCAAGAGACAAAACGGTGTTTCTTTATGTGTGGGTGTCCCTCTGTCTCTTCTCATTCTTCTCTTTAGGGACAGGAGGAGCAGACATTACCCCGATTTCTGTTTAAACTTGGAATTCCTCCCTGTGCTCAAACACACACTGGCACCACATCACTGCACAGCCCGACCTTCAATAAGCAACGCCTTACATGCAAATATATTCTTTTTCCAGTGGTGGTGGCAAAGAGAGAGGATGATAATGTGGAATAAAAGCAGCGCCGGTGATCTGGACTCAGCGGCGGCCCGACAGCAGGCTGCAGCAGTTTCATTACATTATAGAACGTTAATGACAAGCCAGTGGAGCCGAGGAGGGCTGCTACAGCTAAACACGCAGACGTAGTAATGCAATAGTGAGACACATCAAGAGAATAACGTGTGCTTTTTGCGTCATGCAGCGAGAGCTTCAGGCTCATAGCTGAGCCCTGCATCCGAGCAGAGGTCTGATGCAACATTTCTTTCTGCAGTCTTCTTCTTAAATCTTCTGCGTGCAAGGAAAGTTTTACTGTGCGAGTTTTGAGAGTCAGACTTGTAAAGTTTAGTTCAGAGCAAAGCCACGTTCTCTGGTTTCTCCAAAGAGGGATGTAGTTTTTCAACTCCTACTCATTCTGGGAGTCTGCAACGTGGGAAACCAGCAAAAAACAGGTATTAGGATCTTAGACTCCCTGATGGAGGCAAGTGGGCAACGCGTTGGATTTTGAAAGGTCTTTATGACCACAGAAATAAAGGCATTTTCTTCTTTTAAGGCAGAGTACCTTGGAAGTTTTTCTGCTCATCAGTTTACACTGCCATATCCAAAGAGCATCTTCAAGTTACAACTGAATCCAGGAATCGCTCCTTCACAAATATTTTGTTGGCAGATATTAAGACGTACTGCACGCACATAAAACCACGCCATGTAGACAAACATATGAAGAAGAATCAAGCTGAAAAGTAACGTGTGGTTGAAAGAAAAAAGAAAGAAATCACCACTGCTGTAGGAAAATGGCATTTTTTAAATCACATTCAATTTCCTCCCCACAGAGATGTTATGAAAAGAAGGCGACCCCATACAAGACTTCACCTGGAAAAATTAAGGTGAAATGCTTCCAAGCTCTACAGATGACGTAGGTTTTAGTGATTCTGGTTTTGTGCATGTGACCTGTGTCATTAGCCCCCCCCCCCCCCAAGGTTACACTCTGAAAGGTCGTCCAGAAGGCAGCGTGGAAGTGTTCTGGAAATCGGCCATGCGTGCAGATACGCCTGCCGACTGTTACATCCGAGTGACGGGGGAGAGGAAAGAGAGACAGTATCATTCTACTGCACTTTCTTCCACAGCTTAAGCTTCTTTCATCTTTCCTTTGTTTGCTCAGAAATGCACCTTTTTTAAGTTTAAAGTGCCTCCTGCTTTTCTGTCGTTTACTTTTCATCTTCTGCTCCAACGTCGGGCCTCTGAATGAATTATACACCATTAAATGTTCCCAAAGTGTCTCTTTGCTGCCTTATAGTTGGATGAAAATTGGAATAAACGAACACCAAGTGCCAAGTAGAGGAGGTCCTTTGAGCAAATATCTATTCCTTTTAGCTGTCCTCAAAGCACATCCTGAACTGGAGACATTTACCTCTGCTGCTGCAGGTAGAAAAAGCAGGAAAACCAGCTCCAATTTAAGGAGATGGTCGAAGCTTTAGAGTAAATATTAAATGATCCTGAGGCAAGCACGCCGATGAGTGCAACTTATTTTTTGACAACCAAAGATTAAGATTTTGGGGTGTCATAAAAAGCTATAAGGCAATGATATATTGCAGCAAAAAGATCTTAATATATGCTTCTTTAAACTGAGAGCACCTCCATAAACCTGTAATCTGATACAGAATAAGGAGTGCTATGACGCCAACAATAATGTTATATAAGCTAAATTAATATTTTGATGAAGTGTGCATTAAACCTCTTTTTTAAAATAATTGTATGTTTGTATACTTGGCCAACAATAATATTGGATATAATGCAATTTAGACATATGCTATAAAATGAAAAATAAAAGAATGAACAAATAAGTTGGAAAAAGAAGGAGGAGGGATTTACATTAAAGAAAAAGGGGAAAAGAATAATTATTATAATGATAATAAGGTGGGGCATAACATAAGTACAAAACAATGCAACTGAAAAATATCCAAGGAATTAGTCTCATGTCTTACATATTGTATTTCAGAGGTCTATGATTTCCCAAACAAAACTTCAATCCTTTAACAACAAACATTCACTCCCAATATGACCTACAAATCAGGAGAGGTAAAGTACATGTGAATCTGTTGGTATGTGGGGAAAGATTGATAGAATTAAACTGCTTTTTAATGGGGGTACACTACAAAAACTCAAATTTTACCAAGTATATTTTTCTAACTTCAAGTCAAAATATCTCATCACACTCAATATAAGACAAAATTACCTGAAGAGAAACATTTCAGTCAGATAAAGGAACTTATTTTAAAGGTACAGTATGTAAGAATTACTGACATGTACCAATAGTGGTAAAGATGGGTAATTGACAAAAAGATGTTTTCTCTCTAATGACTTCATATTCCAGCATTGTTGAGAGTGTACGGTGGCCGTTAGTGGCAAAAATTCTCCGAGACATAAAGATGTTTTCATGTGTGAGTGGATCCAGTGGTCTCAGGTGTAGCTGACTGGACTATGAGTAACTGCTTTTTATGTCTTTTAAAACTACTGATCCCAAACAGAGCTCTAACTCCCATTAAACAAAGCTGGTACAGTAGTTTTAAAGTTCAGAGGGTTTTTACTTCACAAACATTGTTTTGTCCATTCTGGGACACCATAGTAAAAAATGGTAGAACAAACATGGCAGCCTCCTTATGTGCACCGCCCAGCAGGTAGATACAAATGACTCATTCTAAGAAAATAAACACATAACAGCTATTCTAGTGCAGCGATTACACATCAATAGAAAGACTGTTTTGAATTATACATCACATTTTTTCTGCCATTGACCTTAGATTTTTTAACATACTGTACCTTTAAGACAAATGTATCTTATTTCAAGAAATCTTATCAAGAAATTATCACTTGTTGTATAGGCAGATTTTTCTTTCTTTTTTATTTATTTATTTTGTGGCTTATTACAAGGAAAAAAAAATTTAAAAAAATCTTGGCCACTCTTTTTTTTTTGTTTATTATTATTTTTTATTATTTATTTATTTGCTTGTAATAAGCCAAAAATTCTTCCAATAGAACAACAGAAATTTTTTTGATAAGATTTCTTGAAATAAGATGCATTGTCTTAAAACAAGTTTCTATATCTCACTGAAATGTTTCTCTTTAGGTAAATATGTCTTACATTGAGTGTGATGAGATATTTTGAATAAAAATCAGAAAGACACACTTGGTAAGATTTGGGTTTTTTGCAGTGCATTGTCTCTCTTTTCAGCTATAAGCTGAAAAAAATGTGCACATCTCTAACATATGCCCATCTCTCTTCCATCATCCTCCCACCGGCAGCGTTTCCCTTCTTCCTGTTCTGATGAGCCTCACCTTTTCAATCACCTCACACGTAATTCGATTCACATCCTGCAATTTCACGATCACCTTATCACCCTGCCTGGTGACTTGTTACCATCAGCAGCTATTTTTCCCTCTCAATCCTGCAATTTCTCCCTCTTCTATAAGTCATCTTGTATCTCTCTGTTCTCTCCCCCTCCACCTCTCTCCGTGACATTTGACATCGCCGCGTTCAGACCGAAGCATTTACTATGCTGCGTGCATTCTGCACCGCTGCTGAAATTACAAAAGGGCAGGATCTTCGCCCACAACGTGCCAGCCTACTTTTCCTGCAAATAAGTGGTTCTTTGGAGATTCATGGCTTGTTTTTTTTTTATATTCTATGAGCCATGAATCTCATTTGCAGCTAAAATTAAGCCATAAATTTCAGCCAGTAGCTCAAACTGTCCGTCCAGCAACAAGCTAAACTTCACTCTCTGTTAGATCAGTTGCTTTGCAGAATGTGCCAGAATAATCCATTTTGTGGAAATGGAAATGCGACTGCTGGATGGCAGTGTGTCTGCATGAAGACATCAAACGGCTCCAAAAACCAAAGAAGCCAGTAATTGTAAAAGAGCCTGGAAAACCATGAGGGGGGAACTTTTTAAAAGCAATAATTGATGCTCAGGCTTTTAAGGTTATTGTACCAACAATTATCACAAATAGTAGTTTCATCCCTTTGTGCTTTTGTCCCTGACAAAGCGCTTTGCAACCCTTAATTATTTTACCCAATTTGCTTCCAATCTCTGAAGCAAAAGACAGACCAATTCTCACTAGCTCACTATATAATTTACATTAATTATCATACCTTTAGTGGTACAAAGCCACGCAGAGAGTTGCTTATACATCCAACTGTGACTGTAGCAGAAAAAGGGAGAAGTAAAATACACAATCTCCCTGTTTTTGTGTGAATAATCTGCTCACCTTGCTGTCGACGCTTTTCGCAGAAAACATTTCTTCAGCAGGATGTAGTTTAAATTAGAAACTGTTGACAGCAGCGTGTGAGGATTAAGTTATCTCAAAGCTTTAAAAAATAAATAAAGCTTCTCTTTCATTTAACCAAGGAGAGGTTGTTATTGTCAAAGACCCCGGAGGGAAGAAAAGAGGCATAAATTGGTTTTCATCAGGGAAAGAAGCCGTACCTGCTCGTCACTACGGTGATAGTCGTTGTCCTCCTCTGGTTTCTCCTCTCCTGCCTCTTTATTGGCCGTGTCCTCTGATTTGGCATCGCCTGTTTGGAAAACCAAAGGCAAAGTTTACACACTTAAAAAGAAATCATGCATCACTGCCATGCATCTGTTTTTTGCTGCAGTCAACCCATTCCCCCCCCATGTCCAGTTAAGTCATGAGGTTTAAGCATAGCCGACGTCCATGGTGGTCCAGTTGTCATTAAGACACGTCAGGGAAACAGGCGTGTTGGTCTTTCTGAACCACCTGTGCCTGCTAGAGCGTAAAAGCACCTGCAGAGGTCCGTTTATGAGGCAATTACATGTCTGATGGTGCCAAAGCTTATTTTCATATGATGTCCCTGCTGTCAGAGCACGTCTTCAACATGGGTAGAAAGAAGAAAAACTCTTCAGTTATTCTTCATTTCCATAATAAAGTAGTTTCTAACTGGGCTTGTCAAGTTGAGCAGCTTTTTTTTAAGAAAATGTAAGCAGAGATCTGAATTGAAGTAAAAATTAAATAACGCAATTTTCATAATCTGTGCAACTAAAGCTGCACACACAGAGTTGTTTGTCCACTCAGAGACACCGTAGTGCAAATGGTGGCACAAATATGGCAGCTGGCATGCATGTGGACAACAGATGTGTAGTGACAAGAATCTGGTGATATGATATGCATCATGATACAATATATTGCAATGCTATAAGCAAGGCAAAATTTGTGATAGTGTGTACAGCATAGTACTCAAAGGTATGTGTAAAGATGGTGCAGCTGGTGCGATTCATTTACTTAAATAACATGTGGAGTTACACTTTATCAAAGCAATTAGGTTTCAAAGGCACATTATAGTGCGTTCCAGTTGTCTTGGAACTTGTTTTGCTGAGCTGTGAACTCTTTGCAGAAGAGCCTGAAATTGTACATTTAAAGATGGCTGCATCCACTACCTTTGCTATGTTTATTAAACTTCTATATATGATATTTTCTGTCCATAAATTTATAATGTAAACAGCACAGAGTTGTTTTTATTGAAATTTTACGTTCTCACGGTGGTCTTTTTCTCTTCAAAATGATGCATGAATATGTGTTATTAAAACACATACACTGAAATAGGCTGCCGTTGTCATGGTAATAATTGTTATGTCTGTTATTTTTCTAGCTTGTACTGTAGTTGTAGATGCTCACAAATAGGCCGTTTTGGAGACATCCCCCCCGAGCAACTGGAACGCAAAATACCTGGTAATGACGTAACCCCCGTGCACCTGCTCGTTAGTCCCAGACAACTGGAACGCACCGTTAAACATCAGCAATGCGCCATCAGATACAAGCAGGTATTAGCCAACATGTGGCTAATAATAATGTTTCTGACAACTTGGTAACTTAACCAACAACTTAAAACCAGACATATTATAAGCAGCTTCAAAGCAAGTCGGTCTGTAGCAGCAGCAGCTGCTACATGACTCTGAAAGGAATGCTGGGATATGAAGTTCTTCCAGAACAACAGGGACTTTTCTACATGCTGGACCGCTGCTAATGGAACAAGATCTCATAACATTTTGTGAGATCTTGTTCCAACGTTGTTCTAACATTCAGTGAGAACAACGAGAACTTGCAAGATTTCATTGCAAAATGTTGACACAGCACCTTTTATTGTTGATATGATATCGCAACATAAAATACAGCCATATTTGAGTGTGTTAATTTTTTCTCACACCCCTAATGTGGACTGACAGCAAGCAGATATAAACGGTTCATTCTACGATAAAATGTAACAGTTATATGATTGAACGCCAACACAATCAAAGTTTTTTATGAAATTAATTTTTCTGTCATCGACCTTTGATCTTGTTACACACTGCTCCTTTAAGGTAAGACAGGAGGTATTTCCACCTGATCTTTATTCTCAGTGTCCATTAAATATGTATGTTATTTGCTTATGCAGTGGATTGTCAATGTTTATTCCATTTTGTTTTTTTGGTTTTTTTGGAATGCATGTTGTTTTTCTTCTTAATGCACACGTACCCATGTTCAAACTATTGCCTGGTAGTGCATTTTAGGTGTTAGTTGTGTCATCTTTTGGACAACTTTCCATATCTGTCCTCCTGGTTTTATTTCCCTTTATATTGGCAGTCTGTGTGTTGCATGCGCTACGTTTTGTGGAGATCTCGGAGAAGACAACAAGTTAACGCTAGCAGCATTTGAACTGGATATCACCTTTTTCCCTCTGAGCCCATTTTGGGCTGAATCCAGCTTTTAATCTATTATTTATCTCGGCTGCAGGCACGTCTACCACTTAAAGCTCAGTCAAAGTGTTTGAGTTTTCGGTGTCATGACGTCTTACTGCTTTGTGCACATAGTGTAAAACATCTCAGCACCCAACGTGTTCAAGACAGCTGAGGTTGGAGTAAACATTTCTTTATGGATTTTCTTCTTGGCTGTGATATTGTGGTGCTGTAGTGTTGATATGAAACTTGGTTATGTAAGTCAAAATTGTGTTGCTTTTCTGTAACCTTTAAAAAAAAAAACAAATTCTGTCTCTTTCTGGATTTGGAGGTAATAACTCGCCGTTTGTGTGTGTCTCTGTGAGTGTGTGTCGATGGTTTACTCCTGCTCAGGCTGCAGATGTGATTGCGTTCACCCCTCTGTGGCTGTTTACCGTCTGGGCCAACTGTTGCCAATTCCTGGGAGTATTACTGAGCTTGCTCCACTGTCTCTATGGCGATCGTCTCCAGTCAGCCTAGCTTATTGCTTTTCAGGAGGGACTCGCTCTTATCGCGTCTAACCTTCAAACAACCCCTGAGCGACTCTCCGACATCAAGTCCTGGTTTGTGTTTGAGGTGATTGGCATCAGTGAAAACAATGACTGTGGAGTTAAAAGCCTCCTTAAAGTTTCCTTTTGTCTCTCCTCATTCAGTTGGAAAATCATTTTCTGTCGGTCTTATGATTTATGAGGTTGTTTACACCCTGAAGGCTTGCAAAACATTTTCAGGCTACTGTAAACTATCTGCGCGTTAGCATGGGAGTTTATAATGTCATGGAAGAGAGAAGGATTCCCTGCAAACTCATCATTGCCCCATTTACATCCATCTTCTCATGTTCAGTGCTCAGGAAAGAAGGTAATTTAGAAAGCTAAGCTTATTCCATGCAGAGGGAAGCAGAGATTTTGTTTTGCTAGTGTCAAGCAGCGCTTAATAAGCCAGTGTTTGCACTTAAAAGTGAAGCAAACAGAGGTTGATTTAACAGAGTCAAGACTCTTGATGCCGTCACTAGTTACAGTGATGGGCCTGCAGTGGTGCTGTAGTCTCAGATGCATTTGAGGTGGCTTTTAAATGTTTTGCAAATAAATCTTAAAGCAACACTAAGTAGATCATCTTCTTACCAACTGCTCTGCATGTTCAATAATCAATCAGAATCTATCTGAAATCATCTCATGTTCTATCTGCACAGCTATTTAAGGACTTGGAGGTTCTAAACTGAGCCATCACATTTCTATGTTTGAAATGTACTATTCATCTGATAACAAGCAGACTATGTGCTGCCACAGAACACAAACACCTTTATGGCCACAGAAAGCATGGGATTCCCTCAGAAACCATATATCCTGCTCATTTATAACCTCTTTGTTACTCTGTCTGGCAGCTGACTCAGTCTGCAAGTGTGTGTATTAAAGCGTGGATGCCGTCCCTGAGGAAACATGTCCAAATGAGCTCCTTTGTTCCCAGTCTTCCCTTTTTAACTCATCATTTTTACTCATCTCATTTTTGTTGCTTCTTTAGACAAGCAGTCTTAAAAGAAAACATTATACCTCAAAGTGAACATTTGCACCACTAAGGCAAAATTTCTACAAAGGCTGCTGCAGCATTGTTGCTTAAATTGCTTAAAACCTACTTTAATCAATTTACAGATAGTGTTAGCTTAACAAGTGATACACAAGACATCCTTTTGAAAGCGTTTGTCATTTTGCCTTAACTTGGGCTTTTCTTGTGCTCTTGTAATTGTCCCAGACTATGATGCAGAAAACTTAAGGTTTTATTCATAGTAATTGACTTCAGAACTAATTTAAGAAGATTTATAATCGAGATTGGTGAAGGAGGCCCAGTGTTCTTAAAGAACAGCAAAGTCTTGTTTTTAGTTTGACCAACACCAACGTATCTCAAGAAGTCTGGGAACCACTGTTGTTGATATACTGACAAATAAAGATTGAATAGTCATTTTATTTAGTGTCATAGAACATTATGTTTTAATTGGTCTGATTTACCCCTATTTAACAAACTTGATCACCTTACTCCATGATGTGCATTTACAGCCATCCTCAAAGTTATTCATACCGTATGATATATATATATATATATTGAGTATGATACATATATTTCCAATCATGTGACTGAAAATAACTTAAAAATACAAACAAACAAAACTGGCCCAGACACATTAGAGCACCTCCCCCATCAACAGTGGACCAACATACCTGTCAACAGGTGTAGAAGTAATTTTTGAACATTACATAAAACGCGAGATTGCAGTGATTGCCTCAAAGCATTGCTCAACAAAATTTTAGCTGCATAGCCCCATTATGTTTTTTTACTTGTTTTATTTTTTGTCTATTTTCAATATTTCTGTTGAACCACAATTCAGTCAGTCATTTTCTGTACCGCTTATCCAGTTCAGGGTCGCGGGGGTTGCTGGAGCCTATCCCAGCTATTATCAGGCGAGAGGGGGGGTACAACCACAATTCAATTTTTTTTTATTATTACTTTTGTCAATTTCAGCTTATTTCCTTGACGGCTGATTATTTTTCCTTCTTTAATTGGAGAGTTTGAATAAGTTTGAGGACGAGTGTACATGGAATGTGTATTTTACATGCAGTCTACAGGAAAGTGAAATTTATCTTACAGTTGCAAAATCATCTAAAATAATTCATCTAAAATAATTGGAATTCATGACCAAAGCCGTGGCAGTGGGTGTAGTTGAATATGATGATGATGACTAGCAGGCAGTGGAATGAATATTGCCTTCTTCTTGTGGTGACTGTTGACTGTAATAAGGGATGAGATCCTGGAACTTAGTCTGGTCTGGAGCAGGTTAGCTCCACAGATTAAATCTCTGTTTTTAATGTCTGTGAACAGTGACTTTGGGTGTTTTGATAAGGCGCTTTTAAATAAAATGTATTATTATTATCATTATTATTATCATTATTACATATCCCACTATTCCACTTTTGTGCAACCAGATCACGAATGAGTTGATCCAGGATGACCAGCATATACTGGCTTAATCCCTTAGTTTTGTGCAACAGGCCCACGCTTGCAATTTCTCCTCAACAACCCAGTTATGACCCCACAGTTAAACTGCTGGGACAAATAAAAGTAGATAATTTTCAAAACTTTAAGCTCATAACTCATCCAAGAGAGTTAAAACTGGGAGTTTCCACTTCTTTGCCTCCATATCTGACATGTAGTTTTTTTTTTCTCTTCTTGTTTTTAAATCTCTGCTCAAGGCAGGGACATCATGTTTGTTTGTGTTTTTACCCACTGAATGCAAATTACTGGAAAATGCAGCCCAGGAGTTTTTTGTTTATTTCCACTTTATGTAGGTTTCTGTGCATGAACATGTACATGTGTTTGTGTTTTCATGCTTCACTTAAAACTGACTTCAAGTATGGAAGCCTGGGGAGCACTTCCAATTCCACTTGAGCCTTAATTACCAAAATCAGAGAAAGGGATTAAGAGAGCGATTAGGGCTGCCGGTGTGACAGCCCACACCAACCCTCGGCAGCAAACTGGTTTGGAAAAGCCAGTGTGCACAACAACAGGCCAGAGGCTCATTCTGATTGGCTACATCCCCTTCATCTGTACTGTTTAATGGCTTTCGCTGTTAGGTGTGATTGTGTAACATGTAAACTAAGAATCAGCCAATACAGATTTTTTTTAGGGCCGATAGCAATATTTTCTAATCAGCTTCAGACGATGGCCAATACAACTTAAAAATATTTTGGGCCGATACTGCATTTGACAGCCAGATTAATATAATGAAGGATACAATGAAAAGTGATTTTATAACTCTTTTAATGTAAAAAGAGCAAAACACTTTAAATAAATATGTAAAAAAGCAACAGTCCGCTTGTAAATAAATATCAAATAGAAAAATTAAACTTGTAATAAATATATATATAAATATAAGTCTGTAAATTATGCCAAGTGGGGATATTGGCTAACACAACTAACGTATCTGCAGATGCCGATACCCGCAAAAAACGCAAATATCAGCCGGCCGAGTTATCAGTCTGACCTTACTGTAAACACTGTATATTCAGAGTTTAGCCTACTTTTATCCTGAACTACCTGAAGCCTCCCAGCAGGGGATAACAACACTGACGTACATGACTGTGTTTTGCTCCCATGCAGGGCCAGAGTCCGAGATGTGACCGTCACCTCCGTCAAACCACAGCAGCAACTTGCTCTGACATGACCGGCTCACTCCACGTGTGGCTGAGCAGAGAGATAACCAGATGTCATGCTATGCTGCATCCTCAGAAACTTTGTAGCTTCTCAGTTTCTTCTTTTAAATCTAAGCTGCTCATAATTCAGCCTGGAAAAATGTCACCAACAATGCAATAGCCAATAAGAACTGTACGTGCCTCCCATTGGATGATTACAACATGAATGATCATATTTCAGCTGGTGACAAACTATTTAACACCAACTGATTCAGTACACAGCTTCTCATTTCTTCAACAACCACGTGGAAAGACAACATGGAAAATATGTTTCAGATAGGTCAAATTATTGGCATTAAGCAAAGAAAACATCTAAGTAGAAGCAGAACCTCCTAAACCTGGGATAAAAACTGTCTCACACATTATGAAAAACTGGATGGATACTGGGGGACCCTTATCTTTCAGGAAGAAATGAGGTCGGGAAAACATCAGTGATCGCAGAAATGTTTGGTGAAATCAAGTCATAAAAAACAACAGTAGAACTTATGGCCATATTTAATCATGGAAGTAAGAAGATTTCCACATGAACAATGCAAAGGGGACTCAATGGATCGGGACGTGAATATAGAGAAAATGCAGAGCAGCTGGATACATTGCTTTTTTGTTATGTGTTTGAAAAATCGTGATTTCTATATTGATCAAAATAACCGTGATAATGATTTTTTTCCATAATCGAGCAGTTCCCCTAGAATGTCCAGACCTGAACCTGAGCATGCAAACACGAGGTTTTCAGAACAGAACAAGAAGGCTGGAGCAGAAAAAGACGACTCCAGCATGGTTTCAGGTTTGAGGAATATGGACTTAATGAATGAGGCTATGGTTGAGTGTCAGGGGGACATAATGAGGGCTCAGGTCATTAACTGGATTATGAACTATTAGCATACTGAGTATCATGAGTGTTTGATATTGTGATGGAACCAACAGTTGACACGGTAGAAGCAGCATCTCCTATTTTACAGAATTTAAAATGATAGAAATATAAACGAAAAAACAAATCTTTCACTTTAAATAAAACTGAACTACCATGTGTTCAACTGTGTTAATGCTTGGAGATTTTCCCCCCCCGCTTCCTTGAGGAACTGGTCTATTTTATCATTACTTGGGCACAGTTGACCCTTCTGTTATTTGTAGACGAGCAACACACAACACAAGTCACCTAATAAAGCCAAGCACCACCTCCTGACATGCCTCAGCCCCCAGTGTGAGTAACTCCGTCAGGTAAAGCTGGCAGGTCAGTGGGTGGATCGATCCATAAAGTTTCGAATCAAACAGAAACGAGAACAAGAGTTCACTTTTGATGTGAGGATTGAACTGCAGGAATTCTGTCTGTGTTTATGAAAACAGGAGGAGGATGATGTGCGAGGGGGTGGTGATACCATTGCGCTGGTCTAGATGAGTCTTCATGTTGCACAGCTCTCCTTTAATGTCCCCGGGCACCTCCATGCCCAACTTCTGATAGAACTCCCTCTGCTTCTTTATCTCCGCTGTACCAGAGGGGGTTAAAAAAAAAAACAAAATAAGTGAGTTTTTTCAGGATTACTGCTAGCATTAGGCTTTAAAACTTTAGTAAAGCGTTTGAATAAGTGTGTGCTTCATTTTAACTCTGTTATCCAGAACACAAGGATGAAAAATGTCATTTAAATCTGTCAGCACATGTAGATGGAAAATTGAAAGCTAAAAATCTAGTAGTTAATTGGACGGATCTCCGATTGCAGAGGATGATACTCACCCTCTTGAAGTCCCGGTACGAGCTTGTAGACGATATCTTGCATTGTTCTGTCATGGCTGAAAAGAGCAAGAAACTGATTATTTAATGGTGTTTGAAGTTTACAACTCAAAATATAAAAACATACAGCTTCAACATGTTTGATCCCTGCACAGGTGTTCAGAGGATTGTGGGATTTATCTGAAATCATAAACACCACAACAGAAAAAAAAAGCCACTAAAGCTGCAGAATTTCTATTAAAAACTTCCCTTTTATTGCTATTGATAACATCAATTCACCTTTCAACGGCAGCAGCAGAAGGAACAATAACCATTGGGCTGAACTGGTTAGAACCTGTTGATTTACGCAACATGTGCTTAAAACATGCACTCTCCCACTTCAGTGTGAAAATCTTGCATGATTTTTTAAAAAAAAAGAAAAAAAAGCTCCAAATCTCAGGATGACAATTATGGAAAAATCTCAAATGTGTTAAGACAAAAAAAAAAAAAAAAAAAAAAACTTTCCAATTGACACCCTCAGAGGCTGGTGTGCAGCATATGCTCATGTCAGTCATGGTGCTAAGTAGCCTTTCCATGTGCTGGTGACATGGCTGCACAGTGGGGGCGGCTCAGGTCTGCCATCACCATGACGCTGCGCTTTGACACCCGGCCCTGGCAGCCAGCGAAGAGACGTGATGTGTTGAGTTTGCTGCAGTGTTATGAAGGAATGAAAATAAATAAATAAACCCAGCAAGCGTGGCACGTTTGTCTGCCCTGCTGTCCACTGAGGAGCTGCTGCGTTCTGAGGCAAAAGCAGCGAAACACTGACCCCTGCTGGACAGTCGGTAGCAGAGCCTCACTGTCGGCCACTGCAACAACACTCCCCGTTCATTTAATGGTTTTATAAAGAAAATACTAACGACTTTTCAATCTTTCAGACTCTAACCTCACATAAAAATATTAAATACATAAAAAAGATGTCATTCACGGATAAAAGTTGGAATAAAATAGATATTTTGGTGTTTGTTCACCGAGTACAACTGCACACATATTTTGGAAATTCAGTTATTTGAAGGATAAGTACTTCATTCTGAAATTTTCAGCCTCTAAAAATCTTACTGGGGGTACTTGGTGGGATATATTAGGCAGCAAGAGGAAATTCTGTCATGTGGGAAGTAAATGCAGGCCTGTGTTCTCCAACTGAGAGGAGCTAATGTAGCTAAAGCTGCTAGGCTGCATGCGGGGCTGAACGGCCACGGTCTGACTGCAAGAAGCAAGTGAACATCAGGACTGGAACACAGAGCAGAAGAAGACAGTTGCCTGGTGGTATGAGTGTTTACTTTTACATCTTGATGTGTCAGCAGACACCCCCATAGGAAAGAGGCGACCCAGCAGGGGCAGCGATGCTCTGGGAACTATTCAGCTGGAGAAGTCCGGGTCCCATTATTCACATCGAAGCTCCTTCAGCAAGAAAACCAACCCAAGCATACAGCCGTCCTCGAAATTATCCGTACCCTCCCGTTCAAGAAGGAAAAAAAAAAATAGCTGCCAGGTAAATAAGTTGAAATTGACAAAAGTAATAATGAATAAAAATTCTATGAAAATCATGACTTTGATTTTGAATCATAGTTCAAAAGAGATATTAAAAGCAAACATACAAAAAAAGAAAAAAACACTGAGGAAATCACTGCAATCAGGTGTCTGAAACGTTCAGAAAGACTTCTACTGGGACAGCTTTGTTTTTTAAAAAAATTATGATTTTCAACCATTATTCAAAAGCAATAATTCATTTCACTAAATTATAATTGTGTAAATTTTTATTTAATATTAATTTCTTTATTTTCTTGTTATTTGAGTTACTATTGTGAATTTAGCTTTTTCTTTAATGGGAGGGTCCAAATAATTTTAAAGACGACTGTAGTTTCTGACAACTTATTCTCCATATTCCTGATGGCAGTGGCCGCTTTCTGCAGGATAAGACGCCCTGTCAGACAACAACAACCACACAAGAATCAAATTCTACTGATCCGAGTGCATACGAGTCTTTCAGGATGCACCTGACCCGTGGAGAGCTCACCTCTACTGACCTCTACACGTCCTACAGCCAGCCTTTGAGGATCTGTTGGACTTCACAGCTCGATGGGCGGTTTTGGCAGAAACACGGGACTTTAAATCAGGCCAGGCCATAATATATTTGGCTGATCAGACTAAAATAAAGCAGCAGCATCAAACTCAATCCTGTGGCTCTTAAGTGGGATTTACTGTGAGAACGTCACGTCAACTTGAACATGAAGATTCAACTGCACATGTTTATGTTTAAGGAAAAAGAAAGGATAGATTAAAAAAGAAATACTTTCATAGTATTTTTGTGTATTATATTGTGAAGAAAGAAGATCAAAAACAAACAGATAATTTCCTCCTCTGAGCTCCAGAATGATGTTTACATGCAAACAGACGAGTTAAAGTACTTTAAAACCAGCTAATTCCCAGAGAGGAGACATCCAAGATCAGTCTCCAGCATCGGCTGTGATCAATCTTCCCGATGAGCAGATGGAGTTTGTCTGTCATCTGCTGGGACATTTTGCCTTCAAATCACTCGCGATTGTTCCCATCAACTCCAATTTCCTGCAAACGATGAGGCGAACAACAGCTGTGCAAAAAGCTAATGTGTTTGAAATGGAGCTCCTCCCGCAGAAGGACGAGTCTGCAGAAGCTCGGCTTGCACAGCGACGACCACACTGCTGGAAAGTTTCGCTCGTATTAATCAGACATTAGTGCATGAGCGCTTAGAGGGGAATCAACAACACAATCCCTCACAAGAGGAGAATTTAAGCAGCCAGACAGAACATCCAATAACAGTAAGAGGAATGTGAAACTACTGTGAGTAAGACAAAAGAAGTGATTCTGACGGGGCTCATTCAGAAATGTGTTCGACCAAATGTCACTGGAGGCCAGTAGAAAGCACACAACCTTGACCATGACTTGGAAGAAAGTGGAGCGATGTCAAAGTCAATGGAGACCCTGAGGCAAACACACACACACACACACACACACACACACACACACACACACACACACACACGGACACACACACACACACACGAGCAAATTCAAAACCAACGGTGAACACAAACATTTAAAAACACAAAACCTCTCAAATCACTGCATCGTGTCACAACAAGCCGGAAACTGATGTTTGGAAACACAAAGCAGTGAAGACGAGTCTGAGATAAACATGGCTGCATCATCATCATCATCATCACTGCAGCATAAAACTGAATAAAATTACATTATTTCCAGCTTTTTATGTACAGTAATAGTGCTGACTGAGTAAGCTAATGACTAGGGGTGTAACAATACATCGATCAATTTTGATCCATCGATACAGAATGATGTATTGATCTTAAATCGATCCAAAACCCCAATATCGACCAAAAATTGATATCAAACCCAATTTCATTATGAAAATGGCTTTATTTTTGAAAGTCCTCTGACACAACACTTTCACAACAAAATACATGTTTATAGTTGTGCAATAAATAAATGCGACACAAGGAGATCGTACTGCAAAGCTTATAGTTATGTTAAGAAACAATAAGCTTGTTTATTACTCGTTACATTTTCAATATCGTTTCATATCGATCGGTGGATCTAAAATCAAATCGAAATCATATCATGACTGAATTTGAGATATCGGCAGAGATCGAATCGTCTATCCCCTGTATCGATTTAATATCGTATTGTGATTAAACCAGTGATTCACACCTCTACTAATGACTTCATCCACTGTTTAATATCATTATTCTTACTTTACTTCTTACAGGAACATTAATAGACATGGCTGTGAATGTGCTAGTAGAAGCCAAAAAGGAAAAAAAGTGGCTCTCCTTCATCTGCTGCCTACTGGACTGAGATACTAGGGCAACATTTAAGAACATCTAGAAAATTTTGTTTGTTTTATTTGGCAGAATTTTTTGCTCATTACAAGAAAAAAAAAAAATCTTGGCCACTCTTAAAATAAGTAAAAGAAGATTTTTTTTATTTTTTTTACTTGTAATAAGCAAAAAGAATTTCTGCACCAATAGAACTAAACAAGATTTCTTGAAATAAGATGCATTGCCTCAAAATAAGTTCCTGCAACTCACTGAAACGTTCCTCTTTGGGTCATCTTTTTAGGGGTGACCTCGTTAGAATTCATCATTTCTGTTAAGAAATCTCGCAAGATTTCACAAAATTTTGTAAGATTTAGTCACAAAACGATAATATCTCACGAGATTGTTTAAGTAAAGCAGATCGATACCACCTTTTTAAATACTGATATACTGGCAAATGAAAATATTGCAATATTTCAGTATATCAATATTTTTTCCCACCCTAATAATTTTGTCTTATTTTGAATGTGAGGATATTTTGACTAGAAATTAGAAAAATATACTTGGTAAGATTTGAGTTTTGCAGTGCATCTTGTACACTCACATTCTGAGACAACAAGCATATTGAATGTTTAAAGAAAACCATTAAAATGCTCAGAAAATGGGGAAAACTTAAACAAAAAAAAAACAATTAAGACCTAATATAAAGTTTTCTTTCTGCTTTGGAAGCAGCAGCTGTGTTGGGCTAATACGTGCATCACATTATATGGATTCAAATTTGCTGTTCATATCTATAAATAAAAGATTATAGTTTGATCAGGGAAACACGAAGCTCTAGATCCACATCTGTGATTTCCACCAGGTGTAATTACCATTATCTTTTACACAAGGGTGCACATATGATTTGCAGAAATGGCAACCAGCGCTTGGACAGTGTTCAACACATCTTTGATCATCAGAGCGAGGAAATCAAAACAAAATCATGGATTTCCTGAACCCGCCTTTCAGTACAGGCCCCTGATCTGAAACGTGGCTAAAAGCTGAAAGCGAGTCCTCTGCATCCTCTTGCTACAGTTGGCTGCTCCACACTTTCACATGAAATACTGGACTCCACCAGCAAGTTTTACATGTAGAAATCCTGGGTCGGGTCGGGAATATCGTGTTTGTGTGACATCATCTCTCTAATGCGTCTCATCTCTAGCGTCCACTACTTGCATAAAACACCTGCATCTTAAAACCATCAGGTGCTTCAGTTAACACCACACACTCTCAGGGACGATCATTTTCATGTTCACTGACATGTGCAGACACCGAGCTACTTCTCATTCCTGCCACAGACGGCAGATAAAACTAATCAGTGCAATTACATTAGTGTTGATTAACATGCAAATCTGCACACTCTCAGCTCTCCATGAAACAGCCCATTTAATAGCTGCTCTACTGTAACGCCGCTGTATTCTGATGAGCGCTCAGCACTGGGCTGTTTTTCAGTGATGCTGCAGTGAATGAGCTCGGGTTACAAGTGTCATTTCTCAGGTAAACACCGACCACCTCAGCAGTTCACACTGTGCTGCTTCCTGCAGGAGAGCAGAGATAAAATGGGAAAAACAGCCATCTGCTCTTTGGTCTTTTGTGTTTTACTGTTTTCAGCCTGTGTGTGTGCCGCTCTGTGGAGGTCTCACTCACCCGATGTACTGCAGTGGATGGCTCTGATGAATAACAATCCTACACGTGGGGCACGTGTTGTTCTCCTCCAGATACTTCACAAGGCAGCTTCTGCAGACTGGAGACAAACACAGCAGATCAATGGTTACTTTTCAATGTGCACATCTCTGTTTTCTATCTCTGACTCTGTTTGGTAGAATCTTTAAAACCTGAAGCTCTATAGACTTTTAATGTCACCATCCACTTTTCTTTCTCTCCGCATCAATACCGTACTCCTGTATTTGTTGTGCACTGTTTTTTAAATCACTGTAAAGCTTCACGTTTACTTATAATTCTGCATGAGTTATAAGTTATAAGGCTGCAGTGTTGATGATTAACCACTTGATGCTCTAATCAAAGTCAGCGCTTCATCTTGTTGTAAAGAAGCAAACTTTACCCTCTCAGCTAACTAATGACCACAGTTACGTGATGCTCTTTTAATTCTGAATTAATCATACTGAATTAAATCATTTGGAAATATTCTCCTTGGTTTACATGGGAAGCACGTTTATCTAATTCCAATTTAGATCTGGGTGTTGGGAAGGGTTCTGATTGGACAGGGGGCGGACATGACGTTACATCTACCCAGAAACAAACGCCGGTTCCTGCTCCTTCTCTTTGTGGCTACGAAATGGAAAACTGCAAAATAATACAGATTTTTAGGGGTGATGAAGCTCGTTCCGTCATGTGGTTTGAGTTTATTGCTGAACACAGTTTAATTCATCTTTGTAAGCACTGGGATAAGGCATATACACACCAGGTACTTCAGACTGTTCCCTTTTTGGGGGGTTGCAGAAATTTATGTATATGTTGCAGTTTTCTGTGATTATGATTACTTGACCAAAAATAAATTTAAAGGCCACAACATACGATTTGTGACTGAACACTGAACAACCTGAATTAAGTTGAAGCAGAATAAATATAAACATGATTAAGGAATTGTTTAATTCTGAATGAAAATCAGAATAAACCAGCAACTTTTTTTTCAGAATTATCATTTTTATTCGGCACTGATTGTTTACAAGATCCTTTTAAAGAGTAATTTACTTTTATTCGGAAGTGAAGAGGAATTAAAACTCATGGAAACATTGGCGATAAGATACACAAGTTAAGTGCTTTCTTTTTTTTCCCCTTTTTCCTGTCTTCTTTCTTTTTCTTTTTTTTATCTTTTCTTTAAAATAAAGGAAAGGTCAGTGCTTTCTAATGTAAAACAAGTAAAGAGTGCAATGTCAA